>JAEIFU010000213.1:0-187303 GCA_018904235.1 Lordiphosa stackelbergi | reverse complement strand
AATTCCAAAGGCAGCACGTCTCTTGTGTGAGTGTGTGCTACAATTTGGCTTTTATTATTTATTTATGTGATATTTCTTCTTAGTGCTAGAAGTAAAGGACTTAGTTGGAACTACCAACTTGGAGGTGAGGATTACTGAGACAACAGTCGATGGGGGTAATAAAGTATTTTTAAAGTATTAATTTATTAGTTCCTTTCAAATATTATACAATAAAGCAAAATTGTTCCTTGTAAACTGTTTTTTTCCAAGGCTTACAAATATTGGAAAATGGCATAGAAATTTATTGCAGCTATATAAAATGTTGTAGTACAAGTTTTTTGAACCGAACCCTTTTCTACTTATTTTTGCCCCGGTTCAGGTTCGGGTTCGGGTTCGGAAAGAAAAAAATTGATCTGCTCCGGAGCGGTTCCTCTCGAACCGGTTTGCAGCCCTGTTTAAAATATTTCTGTATCTCAGTATATAATAATTTTGTAACTAAATTCTAACTGAATCATTTGGCGTTGTGATTAGCGTTATAAATATAAGTATCAATACTTGTAGCGATGAGAAGAAAACTTAAATAGATAAATAAATAACATTGACTTAACAGTAACGGTGTCTTAACTTTTCGAATAATGGACATCATTAATTCCATTGAATTATCTGGGGAATAAGCCCCAATTCAAGTTTGACGGAAATTTGCAGTGCAGTATACGCGTAAATGATCACGGTATTACGGTATCACGTGCAAGAAAATCCGAAAATTAAACAGTTCTCATTAACAATCTCACTATTTCATTCAATATGTTTCTAAATCCAAAAAGAATTCTACGCAAGGTAGACATATTGGAATGGTGGGGAACAGAATCAACAATATTTCCAAATCTTTTTGAGTTATCAAAAGTTGTTTTAGCAGAACCGCCCACACAAGTAAGTGTAATTCTGTATAAGAACATTTACTGTCACACCAAGTTTGGCAATGTCTGCCCGCACCTGGTCATCCCATCTTAGTCGAGGTCTCCCCTGCTTGCCTCTTCCTCCGTAGTCAGCCGCCTTTGAATAATAAGCTTTCCTTACTGGAGCTTCTTCGTCCATCCTGGTGACATGTCCTAACCAGCGCAGCCGCTGTTGCTTTATGCGCTTGACCAGACAGGTGTCCCCATAGAGCTCATACAGTTCGTCATTATTTCGAATGCGGAAAACATCGCCAACTTTTAAAGGTCCATAAATCCTCCGAAGAATCTTTCGTTCAAACACGCCAATCGCCGCTTCATCCGCTGCTGTCATTGTCCATGCTTCTGCGCCGTATTGCAGGACTGGGATGATTAGCGACTTGTATAGGGCTAATTTTGTTCTTCGCTTGAGGTCTCTGCTCTTGAGCTCTCTACTTAGCCCGTAGAAGCATCGGTTTGCAAGAGTGATCCTTCGTCGGATTTCCAGACTGATGTTGTTGTCGCTGGTTATCGTCGTTCCGAGGTAAACAAAATCCTCAACAACTTTAAAGTTGTATTCTCCCATTGTAACAAATTGTCCAAGACGCAAGGACTTTTTGTCCGCGGATACAAGGTATTTCGTCTTGTCCTCATTTACCGCCAAACCCATCAGTTCAGACTGCCTCTCAATCTCTGAAAACGCCCTGCTTACCGCCCGTTCGTTTTTGCCGATGATGTCGATATCATCGGCATATGCGAGTAGCATTAGATCTTTATAAATAAAGGCGCCCGTTCTGTTGGCATGTGGGCACCGGCGCAGTATATATTCCATCAGTAGATTGAAGAAGTCACACGATAAGGTATCGCCCTGCCTAAAACCTCTCTTGGTATCAAATGGTTCGGAAAGGTTCTTTCCTATTTTGACGGAGCTTTGTGTACTTCTCAACGTCATCATGCAAAGGCGAACGTACTTTGCTGGTATACCAAAGGGTAGACAAGGCTTCAAAAACCTTGACCTTATCGGCGTGTCGAAGGCTGATTTATAATCAACAAAAAGATGGTGTGTGTTGATGCCTCTCTCATAGGTCTTCTCCAGGATTTGTCGTAGTGTGAATATCTGGTCTGTGGTGGACTTACCAGGTCTAAAGCCACACTGATAAGGTCCAATCAGTGTGTTTATAAGCGGCTTAAGACGATCACAAATAATGCGCGACAGAACCTTATATGCCATGGGAAGGAGACTGATCCCGCGATAGTTGTCGCAAACTGCAGGGTATCCTTTTTTAAAGATTGGGCATAGGACACTTAGATTCCAATCGTCGGGCATGCTTTCGTCAACCCATATAAGGCAAAGAAGTTGGTGCATGCTCCTTACCAATTCTTCCCCTCCAGCCTTGAACAATTCAGCGGGCAGCTCATTCGCGCCTGGTGATTTGTTGTTCTATAGCCTTTGGCGGGTCTATCTCTATGTTGTCGATTGGTGGCATCGCTACTTCTCTAGAGGCGGCATCATGTTCGTCATCGCCTCTTAGTAGGTTGGAGAAGTAGCTTCTCCATTTGTTTAGCGCTACTTGCGGATCGGTGACCAGATTGCCGTGTTCGTCTTTGCATTGTGCGACTCTGGGTTTAAAACTTCTGTTAATTGCTTAATTTTTTGGTAAAATTTTCGAGTCTCAGTTATGCCGAATATCATTTCGACTTCCTCGCGCGTGCGCCTTTCCTGCTCTTTCTTTTTATACTCTGTACCGAAGGTACATAGAGTATATTAAGTTTGTGCAAAAGTATGTAACAGGGAGAAGGAATAATTTCCGACCCTATAAAGTATATATATTCTTGATCAGCATCAACAGCCGAGTCGATATAGCCATGTCCGTCTGTCCGTCTGTCCGTCTGTCTGTCCGTCTGTCTGTCCGTCTGTCTGTCCGTCCGTATGAACAAACAGATCTCAGAGATGGTAAGAGATAGAGGTTTGACATGTATGGGACAAATGCTTCTTATACTTGCAGGCAGATCAAGTTTATTTTCAATTTTTGCCACGCCCCCTCCCGCCCCCACAATTTTGAAAAAACGTCATATCTCCCACACTTTTGTAGATAGATGATTTGTACCTTCTAGAGATAGTTAGTCATTAGGAATATGTATCGATTTGCCAAAGAAATGATAAAGATCGGACGAGCGGTTCTCAAGTTATGAGCAAATAAGTGAATCTTAATCACTCCCGCCCCCCCCCCAACCAACAACCACCCTTTCACAACCAACGCCGCACAATCTTAGAGAGAGAGAGAGTGGGAGAGAGAGAGAGGAGAGAGAGAGAGAGAGAGAGAGAGGGAGAGGGAGAGAGAGAGAGAGAGAGGTACAGAGTATATTATAGTCGGGCTTGACCGACTTTCTCACTTGTTTCTTCTAAAGAGGCGCTTCTACTCTTTCCTTTTCTCCCGGTATCGCTCCTTACTTATACTTTATACTTATAACCGTAACCGTAACCCGATACACTATATGGCTAATAACCGTAACCGTAACCCTAACCGTAACCCATATCTCAAAACCGTAATATAACCGTAACCGGAAAAAAGCGATCGGCCAAAACGGTAACCGTAAACCAAACCGTTACTCGTTTCGGTTTTAATCTCTGATTTTAGACTTAGCATATGAGCCAAATTTTTCCTAAAATGCAACTAAAAATATTTCTAAGTTACCTTAAAATGTTTATTTCAAAAACATATAGCTAAAGTAATCCCAAAATGAGCCAGTAATAGGGGGAAAAATGATACCAAAATGTTTCCATAATATTCTCGATTTTTGGCAATTTGAGCTAAAAGTTGCTTGAAATGCCTTTTATGACCCTTTTGGCGCGTTTTGTGAGGAAATTATCCTATGAAGAGTTTCCCTTCATTCTCTTTGATATCATAGTAAAGTACAACTTCCTTACTTTAAAATGAACTATTCCAAACAACTCTACGATTTTTTTTAGCGAAGAAGCACTAAGTAACAAAATTTCTCTACTGCCCAATGGTGTGCATTGCAAAAACAATGCAGTCGACTAGTAATTTGTATAAACTTCTAAGGAAAATTTTTGACAACCCCCTTACTTATGGGCAGTACGAAGTGGTGCCATATCTAACACATGTATTCACAATATGTAGTATATCTTCGTTTAAAATAACCAAAGAAATAGTTTGGGATAGTTTATTTTACAGTTTGGAAGCAGTTCTTTACGATCATGTCAAATATAGTCAAATTAGATCTCAAAACAGATTCGTGTTTAGCAAACGAAAATCATCCAGAATCACTACCACGTCCCTTCTGTAAACTGGACCTTGTTGCCCAGTGTTATTTACACAAAACTGAAACGTCAGTCGTCTGAGAACGTCAGCCTGAGCTATATATTCATAAAATAAGCGTACACTAAGGAAAAAATGGTCTGAATTTTAAAAATTTTTGATACGATAACGATAAAAAAGCAGAAAATTCTTATTTCAAATTTTTTTTTAAATTTTGCAAGCTCTAGCCGGCTCAAGGTCATGTTATGTTTGAACAATATGTTAGAGTGCAGAATTGCATTCAAACCGGGCTTCTACTCTTTATTTATTATTAAGTATGTGCATTTGGACAGAATGGGTGTCACTTTTATATCTTAACAACAACCTAAGAAATTAAATCCGAAAATAAATTTATAAAATTGTTCGTACAAATGTATTAACTATTCCAGTTCAAACCATTTGATTATTCTAAGGCCCTCACAACCTTTAAAGTGTATTCACAGTTCATTGTGTTTAGTTTCTATTTCTCATAGGGTTTCACTATTGTATCGGCTGCTACATGTTCTGAAATGTCAAGAAAAGGTAGCTTATATGACCATTGTTTTGTTATCCATTATTATTTTATTTTTTACTTGTTGTTGCTAAACTTAACCTTCAAATGGCAATGGAGCAGGAGGGTGCAAGTGTAGCACTGCGCCAGAGGGCATCCCAAGCCTCAAGTGCGCTCGCCTCTTCAACAATGAAGCCATCAAACCAAACTACACAAATATTTTCAATGTGAATTCCTACGAAATATTTGGTTCAATGGTTTAAGCAACGCATCGCACATAGGAAATTGGTGTGAGTGATTAATTGGTTTTTGGTCCAATTGGTTTGGAGGCAACAAGAGTGCGAGTGCGCGTATTGTCTGTAGAATAACAACATTTAATATTGAGCGTAAACAACTTTAGCCCACATATGATTTGCCTGTTGTGTGTCTGGGTGCGTTTCATTGGAGTTGGATGATTAAACCTTTTGTATGCCAAATCTACAATCTGCGACGAGTGTTTTCTTTTATCTTGTGCTGCTGCTGCTGCGGTGGCGTTTAGGCCCCTGAAAGAAGAGGGTACTGAAATATGTGTGTGTGTGTGTGTGAGTCTATGATTATGATTGTTAGGTGTCAATCAAAGTGTTTTGTGTGTTTATTGTCGTTGTCAATTAATGCAGCAAAGCCTCCAATTAAGCTGCAACTTGTGGCTGGGGGTCTGCGGTTTTGAATTGCCCGTGAACAGCGGACTGACAGTCAGCTGAGTGTAGAAGCCAACTCTGGGTTGAGAAAGTTGTCGCTAATTATTGTTTTGCTTGCGGTTCTGGAGGGGATTTTAAATATGTACTTATAAACATTTAAATTATATTTAAGTATTTTGCAGTAAAAAATTTAATTTGGATTAACCGGTTTCCACTATCAAATAAAACACACAACACTTTGCATACACATGCTGCATACTTTTCAGCGGAGGTGTCTGCAATATTCAAAATTAGCGGCATACTTTTAGGAGCAACTTGTACTGGGATGACACAGAAATCACTAGAGATTTTGATATAAACGTTTGAATTTCCAATTTAAATTGTATTACTTTATATGTAAAGTGAAAAATTTACCGAAGGTTGTTAGATCAGATGGTGAATTTGAGCAATTTGGAATCAAGTACTCAAATCTACTTGGCTTTGTATTTGTATTGTCGGTTTCAATTCGCTTTATTTTCGCCATCTGATCTAGTAGCCGTGATTTTTGGTGCCACTTCACATATGAATTCAAGCAGTTTTAATTCAAAATACAAGCGATATGGGATTGTTTCCAATAGAAACTTTCTATTCTGTTCTATTGATAAAAGTATTTAGCGAAATTGAAAGATATTTGGCGCTGTTGAAATGTAACTTTCTCTAGTCATGAGAAGAAACGATGATGATTTTGGTGATATTAGTGAGCAAAAGTAGCAAGAAAAGAGGATTCTATCAGAGTGCTGCCAAATTGCACTCAAAACAACTCATGAAGCCTTTATGCAATTGAGTGATTGAAAATTCACAACTTTCAATGGATGAGTGCCCGAATTGAATTGTATTAGGGGAGAATGGGGGGTTCTGAGCCGTTGGGGGTTGTGAGCCACTCGAATATTGGCCACAAAAAAAATATATTTACACTTTTTGTTTATGTCAGGTGTCTCCCTTCTTATTACCTAACTTTTGGCAAGCAACCTATCAGTCTACACCTTCTTTAACTTCGTGAACCAGAACTCGACTTTATTTTCAAAAAAAGAAAGTTTTTTTCATTTTTGACTTGTGAATATTATACAAAATTTTTTTTCGTAATGACAAAGGTAAGTATGAGGGAAATATCTTTGGTCAATTGCCTTTTTTTTGATAGAAATATGTTTATTTTGTGTACGAATTTCTTTTTGGTTATGTGACGTCACCAAAAAAAAGTGAGATATGAGGGGTTGTGAGGCACTTTGAAAAAAAGTCGGTTTTGACTTTCAAAGAGAATATTGCAATGACGCGCAATAAAACAGAGGAAAAACTCTCCAAAAGAAGTAAAAAAACATTAAAAAAGGCAAACAAAAGAACAGCCACAAGCAAAAAGTGCTCGTATATAAAAAAAAACAAGCCTGATGCCGTCAATCAATTTTCACTCTTCATTGATATTTCTTAATTCAGAGTATGAGAAAAATTGTTCATTTTTTCATTTAATAAAGAATAATGGCTTAAAAACGCGAATTTTGAACTTTTAGATGGGTGGCTCACAACCCCCCACAAATTTTCAAAATGTCAAAAAATCACTTTTTTTCAATATGAAATTAAAAAACGCAAAATTTAATTTTTTAAAACTAGTGATAAGGAAAGTTGTGTGCATCTTTTACCTAAAATAAAAAATTTACAAAACGAAAAAAATATTGATTTTGGATTGATCACAACCCCCCACTCTCCCCTACGACTATTATTATTTCGTAAAATAAATATAACTCTCTTCACACCTGGTGCTCGGTTAATACCCATCCTCTCAATCTCAGCAAGTGTAAATGTGTGACTTTTAGTCGTAAAGTCGTAAGTAAAGTTTGATTATATGATTAATTCCATCCCTTTGAAACGTATCCATAAAGTTGATGATATGGGTATATAATTTGTTCACAAGTTATGTTTCAATCAGAGCGGGCAAACTAACGAAACGAAACGTTTCTGAATCGTTTCGTTTCTTTCTTTGCACAGAGCGAAATACCAGAGGTCGCAAAAATCGGTCTCTCTCGTGCTTGTTGTCAGAAAACAACCGCTCATTCACTGACACGATGCGTAACTGTTGCGAAAAAACACACAAACTTCGTTCTTCTTTGGCTTGCTCTTCGCTCAACCGCCGACCGCACCGCTTTTGGTCGCTCGCTCGGCTCAGTGTTCACTCGAGACCTTTCGGTCGTAAAAATTCGCCAATTGGTCTTTTGCGCTTGTATGTATGCATGTGAGTTGCGCGTGTGGATAGCTAGGCGTGGATGGGCAAAAAAAAAAATACGGAGACTGTCGATTTAAAGTGATTTTGTGCAAGCTTATCAAAATGAGTCGTGAAGTGAATTTGTTCTTTAAATATGACACGGGGGTTACGTTCCTAGAAAACCTCGTGTTAAGCGAAATCGTGTTAAGCGAAACATGGATTCAGTACAAAATAGGGGGTTACGTTCCTGAAATTAAAAATTGGCAACAAACTAATTTTTTTATTGTTCAATTTCGGTCTGTTTTTATAATAGTTTCATACATTTGTTCAAAATTAAAAAAAAAAGATATTTATTTGCCTTAATTATAGGTATAACATTCATATTTTCAAAATTAAAAGTTGGTATTAAATACAAAAAAGGTAAAATTTGTTAAAAAGTAAGAAGCACATATGTTTCTATTTATATCTAATTTGAAATTCATTTGGTGGCATTTATAGCTTAAGCCGTTTTGATTTAACATTTTTTCTTTTTTGGTGGCTCCTTATCAAAAAAATCATTAATTTTCGATTGTTTGGTGGCTTTTAAAGAAATTCTTATAAGGCAAAAGAATTTTTCCAACTCCCTCTTAAACTTAGCTAGCTGCATATGCGAATCCTTCTTGGAGCTTTTCTATCGTTTAACTAATCGGATCGGCTGCTGTCATCTGATTTCGAATGGTTTGCTTCATTCACAGCAATCTCAAGCAATGATTCGTCATTAATTCCTTCATCTTCAAACTACTCTTGCACATCATCAAATGTCTGTCGTCAAAACCTTCATCTTTAATGAATGAGTAAGGTCCAATAAATCCTGGAATCCACATTATGGCCCTTCTATTTCATGGCTTTTAACAACCTCTGGTCATAATTTCCTGCAGCATCTATTTAATGATGACCCTTTAATGCCTTTTAAAGATAAGGTTACCAACTCAAGGCTATCTTTAATACAAAATTTCTTTCAAGCACTGGGAACATCGACGGAGTCAGTTTCAGTTGTATCCAAAAACTAGCGTATAGAGTATGTACCCTGAGTATATACCCTGATCCAATGGCTGCAATAGTGATGTTATATTAGGTGTAAGAAATTTTATTTTAACATTCGGCTGGCTTAAATCTTTTCTCTTCTTCTGGGTAGGTGGTAGCAGCTCCATCAACGGCCGATGCCGCTTCGCCCTTAAATTTAATGCTATGAATTTAGAACCGTTTTATAAATTTATCGAACCATTCATTACTAGCAACGAAATTTATGCTGGAAGAGAGCTCTCCATTTTGCTTGAGCAGTTCGTTAATTCTGTGTGCCTTTTCATGAATGATTCGCTGGCTTAAAGGGATTTT
The DNA here is from genome assembly GCA_018904235.1 of Lordiphosa stackelbergi. Taxonomy (NCBI): domain Eukaryota; kingdom Metazoa; phylum Arthropoda; class Insecta; order Diptera; family Drosophilidae; genus Lordiphosa; species Lordiphosa stackelbergi. The sequence goes on along the minus strand of JAEIFU010000213.1, from coordinate 178,301 downwards.
TTTTGTCGTAGCTATCGTCAATTCAAATGCTCAGTGCTCTTCTCCAAAATAGGTGCACGTGCTCTTCTTGTAAATGTTCTGGATAAAGATGACCCAATCTTTCTTTTTTTAATAGTGCGAACTGTTGACTCATTCAAGTCAAGACTTCTTACAATTTCCGTGAGGTCTAAGCTGTTTAAAATTTGTATTTTTGTTTCTATAGAAATGACTTTACATTTTAAAGAAGCTCTGTTCTTTCTTTCTGCCATTGTAAAAGCTGAAATTTATATATTTTATTTATTAACTTTTTGATTTAATCAAGCTGTACCAGCTTTGTATGATACAAGCCCTAACACATCAATTGACAGCAAAAAAATATCGATATTTTGCAATCGTGTAAGAACGAGGTTTTTCGCGTGTTAAAAGGAGGAAGGGAGCAATTTTGTAACCGTGTAAGACCGAGTTCGTGCTAAAAGAGTCCGTGTTAAACGAGGGCCAAGTGTAAAAATAATTATAAAAAATTTGTTTAGATAGTTAATAATAATCATATATATATAATATATGTATATTAATAAATATATTTGGTGCTTAGCATTACTTCCGACAATGGCAGAAATATGGTGAAGGCTATTGAGCTTTTAAATGATGACGCTATACAGGATCTGTTAACTGCTGACGACAAGGGCAACGAGGTTATGGATATGTTAGATTCCATGGCGTTAAATAATGTGCAGCTTGTGCGATGTGCAGCACACACATTGCAATTGTGTGTGTATGACGTCAACAAGAAAGACGACATAAGCCAAAAAGTACATGCATGCCGTCAAATATGCAAAACTCTGCGTACAGGAAAATATAGGTATTTGTTGGTCTGTTTTGTATATATATATGACAATATAATTGATCTTATTTCAGACGTACCTTGATCGAGCATCAAAAAATCATTCCAACTCTGGATGTCACAACACGCTGGAATTCAACGTATTTGATGTTAGTTAAACTCTTTGAGTTGAGGAGTTTTATTGAGATGGAAAGCACATTTTTCTTAGACGTTGACTGGGACTGGGTTGAGCTGTACCTTAATGCATTTAAGGATGCTTACGATACAACCCTTAAACTCCAAGAAGAGCAACTAGCGTATAGTGATTTTTTTATTGCATGGATGGAGTTGAGACTGAAATGTCAAAACACCGAAAACGTTATAACCAAGCAATTATTAGCTCAACTCCAAATGCGTGAATCCAAGTTGCTTGAAAACGAAGCTTTATTGTCTGCAATTTACCTTGACCCAAGGATTAATTTGATTTTAACTGATCAGCAGAAAACATTGGCAAAACAGAACTTAAAAAAAATAGCTAGTCGTTATTTTAATTTAAATCAAGTAAGGCACTGAATTATTATCTAAAATGGTGTTGAAACATACAAGTCTCGTCTACTAGAAGGAAATATGTGTTTGTATATTTGTGATTGTGGCTAATAAAATCGTCCTTGTTAAATACTAACCAATGTTCAATGTTGCATAATATGTATAATATTAATTAATATATAATATTCCTATATTTATTAAGATTAATGCTACAGTAAACTGTGAAGTGGATGCCATTTCCCATTCTCCTTCCTCAACGAGCAGCATCATTGATTCTAAGGGAACATCACTTTTCTCAACGTTATTAGATGGAATGCAGACTGTGCAAGAGGTGAAAGGAGAAGATGCTTCGGAGAGACTATCCAAACTTTACATGGAAATTGAAAATTTCTGTTTGGTTTATGGTCGATTACCATTAACGGCAAACATTAAAGAATTTTACCGTGACTTGAAATTTAAGTCACCCGATTTGACTGAGGTTGCAAAAGTGGTTTTAGCAACACCGGCAACTCAAGTATCGGTGGAGAGGTCTTTCTCGGCACTTAATTTCATTTTAAATGAAAGACGCACGAGAATATAAGCTCGCTGCTGATTGTTAAACTTAATTCGTAATTCATTTAGATATTAAAACATATGTCATGGAGATAGTCTTAATATTTTTTTATTTCATATTATTTCATTTATTCATTTTTTAGTTATATGCAAAAATATGTAATTATAAGCATTGTTGAAAAAAAATACATGAAGATTAATTTTGTTTTGACACACATACATATTTGTATTTTAATTTTCATTTACATTTTGTCGACAAATGTCATACTTTGAATTTAACAGAAATTTTTATTATGCGGCGCACTGACTATTTATACATACAAATGAGCGCCATATCACCTTCTCCCTTCCTCTTTAATGCTTTGCCTGTGACGAAATTCTAAGGCAACAACATAAGGCAAACGCAACAACAAAAATAAAAACCTTTTTTGCTGACTTTTTCCTTGCTTCGCTCACTTACTGACTCTCAGTAGCTGAACATCAACCGGCTCTGTTCGCTTCGCGGGGTCAGTAAAAAACCGACTCGTGTGTTGCGCTCAACCCGAAACCGAAGAGCGAGAACACGAACGAAACGGAAAAGAGTGTTGCTGGTCAGACACTGAGCGATGCTGTTTCATTTTTTTCGATCTTTGTTGTGAGCAGACCGCGCAGAAAATTTTGGTTGAGCAGATTTTGCGACCTCTGCGAAATACTAACAAAACCCGATAAAATTTAACTGTAAAAAAAATGAGTTCTGTTCAGTTTGCGTTCGTGAGAGCAAACTAAACGCAAAGTGAAACGCGCTCATCTTGATTTGCGGACAAAGGGAATCGGAACGATATGCAACGAGCGCGAATAGTTCGGAAACGTTTGCTGCTCAATATGTATACACTTAGATATTTTTTTTCTGTTGCTTACTTCTTTGTTCCTCTCAGCTTTGTTGTTTTCGTTTGCTTTTATTTTATTTCTTCAATTTAGCAGCTGAAGTAGAACTAAAAGCCGATCATTCCGCAAACGATTTCTTAGTATACGTTTCGTTCCGAAACGCTGTCGGGAGAACAATATTCCAATCGTTTCGTTTGCGCTCTTCGGCAATATAAAGTTAGTGGTTTCGTTTTCCCTGTCTATAGTAACAGCTACAAAACATATGAATAGTTTCTTAGCTTGCGCGAACGGTTCGTTAAACGTTTCGTTTGTTTGCCCGCTCTGGTTTCAATAGTCATATATCAGTCATCGCAAACAAGGCCATGGAAGTTCTCGGACATAACAAAGCAACTCTATCAGGTCTGTTCTCAATTCCACTTCGGATTTCGTATAAACGTTTGAATTGGCCACTTTTTCTTTTAAAATTTAAATGGAAGTTGTAAAGGAAATCTGTGGCTACTAGATCAAGGCTTCATTTTTCTACGAATTGAATCCACTTGGCATTGAGCTGTCGGTTTCAACTGCTTGAGCAATTCCACTTTTACTGAAACCGGATCTAGTAGCCGAAGATATGAGTGCCACCTTCCATATAACGTTATTAGCACAGAGTTGAACGTACAAACGTTTATACGAAAACCGAAGTGGAATTGAGAACAGGCCTGTATGTCTCACTAGTGAGACCAATACTTGAATATGGGTCATGCCATGTAAATGTAAATGTAAAATTGGCTATACAGCTCCTCCAACGGGGCGAAGCCAAGCTTCTCACAATCTCTTGGCGTGTGTGCCTTAAATTTTTCGCACAAGAGAAAGGGACCTACAGTTAAACGTCGAATCCAAACGGCAAAGTTTGAGAATTTGCTCTTTCATGGCTAGATTACTTCACAGCTGGCGCCAATAGCTGGTGAAGGTGACCGTATGTGTAATAGCTATTTTTCTAAAGAAAGAAAAAAACTTTTATTATTAGATGTTCAGAGGCGGGATCGAACCCACGACCTTCCGCCCAGCAGTCCAGCACACTAACCGCTGGGCCACAGACGGTCATGCCATAGTGTTCTTTTTATTTATATACTTCTTTCAGGAGATATTGACTCTATCGCTTTGTTTTCTAAGGCTGTCTTCACACTGTTCGACACATGAGACTTGTCGAGAAAAAATTCATCGATTACAAATTGACGAATGACGATACCGTATACACTGGATGTCATGTTATTGTACTCAAAAAATGATGTCAAATGAGTACTTTTATCAATGAACAAAGTTCAAGCACAAGTTCCAATAACTGTCCATGAGAAACCAACTACATTTAAATTAAAATTGTAAAAAAAAGAACTGCGTTTTTATTTTGCCTCGAATCGGAAAGATAGAATTTTTAAAAATGGAGTCTGAAGTTCAGGGCTAGATGCTAGCGGCAATTGTCTGCGTCGGTATGGGTTTTTTAGCTGTTCACGACGACGGGGAAGAGCCGAAAGCCAACCGTTGTTGCTGGGTGGACGAGCTGAACTTAACTTGTCCCGAAGAAGGAATGTTCGCCAAATTAAATAATGATCTCGGAGGCATCCCAAGAAAGTTTAAAAAATTTGTGAGAAAGAACGCAAAAACACTTGACATGCTGGCGTCTATGGTTGCACCCTTAATCCAGAAGCAAAAAAACGAATTGTCGAGACCCAATATCACCAGCTGAAAGACTTGCTGTGACACTAAGATACTTAGCTTCTGAGTCAAGCATAACGGACCTGTCATTTGAGTTTAGGATATCTTGTCAGCTATAAGGCGCCACGCAGAGTTTTTTGCATCTCTATTTTTCAATTATGCAACAACAACATTCCACAACCATTCGTAGATTTCCACACACTCGATGAGAGTTTTTGTTTTGTTATCTGACCAATGAATATTAATTCGACGCTTAAAATTTCTGATTTTGACTTCCATTTCAGCAAATTCAAAGGTTTTTCTTTCAGAAAATTTTTCTTTCAGAAAAACAAAAGACAATCGCGCCGCAACAGCAGGTTTATATTGAAATACACTTTTTATCTCTTTTGACATTAAAACCATATACCCCTTTGTTTCTCAAAATAACAAAATTACTCGATGTTAAAAGGTACTCATTGATTCATGCTTCATGTGAATTTACACTAACTAACATGTCAATTGAAAAGCAATTTACATTGAAAACATGACAACATGAAGGCCTACTAGATTGTCATGTCGTCATGTGTCGAACAGTGTGAAGGCAGCCTAATATGAGTCTTGCAGTCCCACAAAGTGTTACTAGAAACTTTTATCCTATTTATCTACAAAAATGTATAAAAAATCCAAACTCAGATATATTGAGGTTTGATGGCCTCGAGAAGGCTTTAAAAGTTCACTCTGGACATACGTATTTGTGTAGTTTTAAATGAGGATATGCCATAATCAGCAATAATCATCAATTTGGTGCCTTCCGATTATGTTGCTCTATCAATTGTACGACATGTTGAAATAATTTGTTTTTACAATTTTCACAAAATTTGTGTCTGCCTACTATGACGTTTCTATCAGCTCAAAAACAAAATTAAGGGGAAATTGGAACTTTTAAAGCCTTCTTGAGACCATCAAAACCTCAATATGTCTGATTTTGGATTTTTTATAAATTTTCTATTAAATATACAGAATTTTTTGAGACATGTTGTGCAAAGAACTAGACAAAATATTACTTTTATATAAGGCAGGTACGGTCTAATGTAGCACAAAATAAAAACGTTGGTAAATATTACATTTTTAATTGTTAAATTCATTAATTTCCGTCTATGATTTTCATTTAACAGTTTTTCTATTTAATAACAAAATGTCTGAACTTTTGAATTTTTTGAATAAAGAATAAAATGGATATTTGTGCGCGCTGCTGCGCTGCTGGTTGGTTAATTCTAAATGAGTGTTGTCTTGTTGGTACGTTTTAATTGGTCAAATCAACAAGAAAAATCATTAATTCAATTATTTTTAGCCAAAAACGAGAAATAATAAATTTACAATTTTTTATGGTGTATACAGTTCACAGTAGAGCTGCAAAACTATCGATAGTGATGCTATTCCAGACTTCAATGATTTTGAGACAAAAGACGATATTGTCGATAGGGGACAGTGTGGGGTTGTGATCATAGTTTTGTTTTTCGAACATAACTTCGCCAAAAATCAATATTTTTTCTTTCTGTAAATTTTGTATTTTAGGTAAAAGATGCACAAAACTTTCCATATCACTAGTTTTAATTTCGTATTGAGAAAGTAATGATTTTTTGACATTTCGAAAATTTGTGGGGGTTGTGAGCCACCCATCTAAAAGTTCAAAATTCGTGTTTTTAAGCCATTATTCTTTATTAAATGAAAAAATGAACAATTTTTCTCATATTCTGAATTAAGAAATATCAATGAAGAGTGAAAATTGATTGACGGCATCAGGCTTATTTTCTTTTATATACGAGCACTTTTTGCTTGTGGCTGTTCTTTTGTTTGCCTTTTTTAAAGTTTTTTTTACTTCTTTGGACAGTTTTTCCTCTGTTTTATTGCGCGTCATTGCAATATTCTCTTTGAAAGTCAAAACCGACTTTTTTTCAAAGTGGCTTACAACCCCCCATATCTCACTTTTTATACACTTGAAAAGTGTATTATAATTTTGCCCAGAAGTTTGCAACGCATAGAAGGAATCATCTCCGACCACATAAAGTATATATATTCTTGATCAGCATGACGAGCTGAGTCGATTAAGCTTTGTCCGTCCGTCTGTCCGTCTGTCCGTCCGTCCGTCTGTCCGTCTGTCTGTTTCTACGCGAACTAGTCCCTCAGTTTTGGAGCTATCGAGCTGAAACTTTGCACAGAGTCTTCTTTTTACTGCACGCTGCTAATATGTCGGAACCGACCGGATCGGATGACTACTTCTTGTAGCTGCCATACAAATGTTCGTTCGGAAAATGGTTTTTAGTAAGAAAAACTGTTTTGTTCTCAATATTGCTGCTCTCAAACACGGTCATGGGTAATATGTAATGTTTTTAAGCTGATCTGCGAAGTTTGGTCGAAGTCGTTAACCGTTGAGACAAGCTATGTCAAGTGTATGAAAACTTCGGTGCAGACGAAGTTAGCTTTGCCTTTCTCGTTTTTTGGTGACTTTACATAACCAAAAAGAAATTTTTACTTTAGTTAGATAACCATTTTCATTTTGATATTCTACTAAAGTCAACTTTACAATAGTTTAAATTAGTTAAGTTGAATATTTAATCAAGTTGAATTTATTCAAGTTGGTTTTTAGTCATGATTCATTCTTTATGCTGTACTATGTTCTTCATACTTACTCATCCGTGGTTCGGGGTTAAGCATGTTAAAAATTATGGCAATGTATTTGGCCATTTGTGGCCTTGAGCAAGCAGTTTTTAAAGCATTTAGCGGTGTTGTTACCATGGAGATCCGTTAGCTGTGAATTGCACATATGCATTAATCCTGGCACGATTTTCAGCTTGGTTGAAGGAAAAGTTCGTTTGGCAATATAACGTTTTCTGATCCTCTTTGGTATTTTTCTGCGATTTAATGATTTGTCAGTAACGGAAAGTGGTTTGAAACATTCTTTATGATCTATATTTTGTACTATTGGTCATCAATGGTTTTAGCCGCTGATTAATATTGGCATAATCATGGTAATCATGGTGTGTGGTCATTTGTGGTCTTAAAAAGCAGTTTCTTAAGCATTTAACGGTTTTGTTACCATGGCGATCCATTATCCATGAATTGTGCTTATTATTTATAAATTTTATTAGTTATTTATTCGGTTAACAATGATCTGCTAACTTAAAACAATTGATAATGGTAATACAAAGTCGTTTAGAGTAATAGGTTTAGAAATTAGATACTTCAAGGTGTTCATAAATTTCACTTAAAATAACATTAAATGATTTGTCAAACAAAAAATTAAATGAAAGGGAATTATAATTAAAGCATAAGACACGAAAAGGTTCATGAAGGGCATAGTTGGACCTGCAGAGGAAGGAACTGTAAAGTCTGTAGAAGTAAGGAGCGATTGAGAATCTACCAATCCGAGAAGAAGTTTGTGGACATATAGGACACCATTGCATATTCTGCGGTGATGCATAGATTGAAGATCGATTAATTTTAACCTCGATAGGTTCGGCGGTAAATGCTTATTGGGGTCCCAATGCAGATTGCGAAGAGCGAAAATTTGAAATTGTTTCTGGACAGATTCGATTAGCGATTGCTGCTCCTTGTACTGTGGGCCCCATACACTAGAGCAGTATTCCAAAATAGGGCGTACTAAGGATATGTACAATGATTTAGTTGTGTAAGGGCCATCAAACTCTTTGGACCAACGCTTAATAAATGCCAGAACACCTTTGGCTTTATTTACTGTAGCTGCGATATGGCTGTTAAAACACAATTTCTGGTCAAATAGTATACCAAGATCGTTTACATGTGAAATACGGTCCAGTATATGATTTCCTATAGAATAGGAGACAACGTTAGGTGAGCTGCGGGAAAAAGTCATTATTTGGCATTTAGTATGGTTCAAGAAAAGAAGATTATTTGAACACCACTTCTCCAATTCATTAAGGTCTAGTTGAAGGCGCGTGTGCAAGAACCAATCGGCGTATGGTAGACAGATTTTAACGTCATCTGCATACATAAACACAGTTGAATACGATATGGCTTGTGCGAGGTCATTTACAAAAAGGACAAAAAGCAACGGGGGTAACTGTTGAAAATACATTGTTAAATAATACCAGTTGTGTACAATTTGTTAAATAAGACGAGACCAGTTCAATAAGTTTGGTGGAAATCCCAAAAGTGGCAATATTAGTAGAAGAAGAGCATGATTAACTGAATCAAAGGCCTTGCTAAAATCAATAAAGACGACATCAGTTTGTGACCGGCACTGAAAACTGCGATTTATCAGTGATGAGAACTCAAGAAGTTTAAAGTCGTCCGTAACGGTAAATAGGTTTAAATAACCTAGAGTGTACTTAACTAAAAATCATATACTAGTAAAATCAACTTTGCAATAGTTGAATTTAGTCAAGTTGAATATTCAATCAATATTCTATTCAAGTTGATTTTAGTCAAGGCCTGATTCCAGATGACATAAAAATCAATTTTTATGTTGAAGTTCACATGAATAGAAACACTTTTGAACTGTTTTGAAATCTGAATGCTATGGCAAAGCATTCTTATTTGAATGAAGTATTGTGCTGAAATAAAAATTTATGTCATCTGGAGTCAAGATAAAATTCAATCATTCTAAAAGTTGATTTTTAGTCATGAATAAATTTCAATCATTCTAAAAAGTTAAGTTGATCAACTATTAGTTTTCAACTTTCAATCAAGTTGAAAAAATCCCCACTCTGCTGGCAGCCAAAGCTGTTTTCATGTGTGCAGCCTTTGCTGTCAAGTCGTTTAGGAATTCCCAAACGATTATAGTAGCTCTAGCATGGAGTAGAAGCTGTTGGCTTCCGTACAAGTGAACGAAGATCGCTGATGATTTGGTAGAGATATCAATGAAACAGCTGTACGATCAACTAGCTTCCTTTGTGGTGTGTTGTTTTCCTGCTTTTTGGAGTTATGTGCAATCATAACGAGACCTCGAGCCAGCTTAATATTGATGGTTATATTATTTTGTTTCATACAGTTTTTTAAACCTTTTTTCAAAAATTAAAAAAAAAATATAAAACATGTTTTTTTGAAAATTTTATTTATACTAATGAACTAAGAATAGTTAAAACTAATACTTTCAATCGCTACATATCCGCAAAAAAGTTTCAAATTCATGAAATCGAGTTACAAAGGTGAACTTTAAATGCGTGATTGGGGAGAACCAAATATCCTAGACAATTTTTTTTTGGATTACTATGCAAAATTTAATTCTCTTTCAAGTTGCATATAAACTTTCTTTAATACTTGAAAAAAAAACAAGTGAGAAAGTTGGTCAAGCCCTACTATAATATACTGTTGCGAATTTTGGTGTCCACTTGACACCGCGATCACTTGTTGTTGGCTGGCCGAGCGAAACCTTCTTTTTAGGTGAGGGCGAAAACAGAAGAACAGCAGGAAATACACAGCTAAATTTATCCAGAGGAACAGTTAACAATTCATTTATTCTTCAGCTTATTTCAATTGACAATTAGGTTTGAAAACGTGTTAGCAAGCCGGCCAGAAAAATTAGAGAGAGCTAGCCGAAGCTAAAACCACGAGACTCGCCTATCATCGTTGATCGATAACTCAGAACCGCTGCCCTGAGTACCGAATCCGGTTCCAAAGATCTAGTTCCCGGAGTCAGGACTTAAATTCGCTACAATACTCTGTACCTAGAGTAGTAGCTGAATGCAGTGCTGCTGCTGCGCTCATCTTTAAGTTTCTATCTCTCCCTTTTTCTCTCTCTCTTTTCTCTTTAAGATTGCCCGGAATTGGTTGTACGAGGGAGGGAGGGGGGTGGCGGGGTTGATTCACTTATTTGCTCATAACTTCAGAACCGCTCATCCGATCGGGAGGGGGCGTAGCAAAAATTAAAAATAAACTTGATCTGCCTGCAAGTATAAGAAGCATTTGTCCCATACATGTCAAACCTATATCTCTTACCATCTTTGAGATCTCTTTTTGTTTATACGGACGGACGGACAGACGGTCAGACAGACAGACGAACAGACAGACGTTCAGACGAACATGGCTATATCGACTCGGCTGTTGACGCTGATCAAAAATATATATACTTTATAGGGTCGGAAATGATTCCTTCTACCTGTTACATACTTTTGCACAAACTAAATATACTCTATGTACCTTCGGTACAGAGTATAAAAACAATTTTTGGGGAAGAATTTGCCTAGTCACCCCAACGTGCGCCTCTTTATTATGTGTGATGTTTGTTCCTTAGTGATATGTAAAAGTCAAAAAATAACTCAGCTAGCCAAAATGACAGCAAACAGCTGACTATTATCTGACAGAATTGTGCTTCTATGTTAAATCTTCTTTGATTACATGGAGCAAAAAATATTAGAGAGAAAGGTTGCTCAGTCGACACCGCTTCTGTCAAAAAATTGTCAGCTGTTCGCTCTCATTTACGCTCTCTAGATACTTTTTGGTCGGCTGTTCGCTCTCTCTGGATACATTTGGGTTATGGTCGTCTCCCTCTTACCACAGTGATTTCCTACTGGCACTTTGAAGTATCTTTTTGAGCACTATCTTTTAGCACCAGCAAAATTAAGAGGCAGCGCAAACGTTCTCTCTAATTCTAATTGCTCCATGTTGATAGCTTTATAATAAATTTTCCCAAAAACGGGTAGTTGTGGGATTTTGTAAGTCGTTGATTAACTATTTGGACCGACACTTTATCGGTTCTTCCTATTTCCCCATTAATAAAGTTGCATTCAATAAATGTTTGGATAATTTTCTAGGTTTATTTCGCTCTGATTGTTTGGATAGGCGCTTTTACATGCACTGGTTGGTAATAAATTTAAAATAAATGTTCATTTTTTTCTTTTAGTGTTTTTTTTTGATACTCGAAATACAATTGACAATCTAATATTAGGCCTTTTAATTTTGGTTTACTTACTGAATAAATAGTAATACAAGTAACTATTATTGCCTTGGCTCACGGCTGTCAAAATTGCAAGAAATGTACAATTGGAATATCATAATTTGTATAGTTAATTAATAAATTTATTAGTTAATGTTCTTTTTTTTGTTTTATGCGGGCGACTAGAAATTGAAGAAAATGTTTTTTTAAATATTACACACATACACTGGAATTACGGGTAGTACTTAGTAATAGTAGTTGTCTTAGTACGGGCGTAGTAATCATCTAGGGGAGGGGGGTCGATCAATTACAAGCTAAACCAATAGGAATCATGAAAATTACTTGTAAACCTTACACTTAAATAATTTAAAATTAATTTAAATATTATGAATACAAGCTTCTGATATTTATCTTACAAGTTAGGCTTAGATTTGTGTGTGTGGATGTGTTAGTTGTGTGAGTGTGTATGTGTGGGAGAAATGTAACTAAAATTTGGCTCAACAAACCGTCGTTATACAAGTATAAATCTTTGGTTTAAAAAAAAACTATCAGGCCTGCTTTAGTTTTCACTTTCGTAAAGGTTTGGCGGAATTGAAAAATCACTTCACAGTGAACAATTGTTTTTGAGGGCCATTACAATATAAAACCTTCAGTTGAAATCGCTCTCGACGGCGATCGTTGCTGTTTTCCTGGGGTAAGAAGGAACAAACAAACGTACATTTACCCAATTTAGCTATCCTCAAAATCCCTTAAAAATGATTATATAATGGAACTCTTCCGCAAATCCACTGCAACAACTATAATTGCCTTTCAATACTAAGAACCAACAAAATAGCGATTCAATTTTAGTAAAAATAGGAGGAAAATAGGAATAAGACTTGCGAAAAAGTCCGCAATAAACTCACAGCAATGTGGAAACTAAAGGAGTTGAATCCACTTGCTCAACAAACAGCGAATAATTTAATTTTTGCTAGCTCGACAACAAGCGAAAATCTTACGCTAAAAAGGTGTAAATGAAATAGCGGAAAGCTTTCGCCTAAGGGAGGTAGTTAAACCAAAGACCAATATAATCTCTAAGATGCCGAACGCCCATACAATGGTTTTGCAATATGCAGCTGTTTTTTTTTTTTTTGGTGGCGCCGAAAATCGCGCTCTCTCCGCTCAAAAAAAAATAAAAACTTAAAAACCAAAAAAAGAATGCGCTTGCTTGTGTGAGTTTTTTGAGGGGAACCAGTGCTGCCACTTTAGCAATTTAGTTGCTAGATCTAGCAACTTTTAAAAAAATTTGCAACTTTTTTTTTTAAAATGCTATTAGCCACAAATCTAGCAATTTTTAATTTTTCTTTAGCAATTTTAGCAACTTTACAAAACGATCAATTTTTTACTATTCTTTAGGCATTTTTTCCTTTTTCCGTTTCGCTAAAATGTAAACAACATAGTTTTTATGTCAATTTTTGTAAGAACAGACCACAATTTGCGGGAAAGTTTAAGTTTCTGCTTTCATTTGAAGAAAAATACAACTAAAGGCCATAGACTGGCCTTTTGCATTTTTGCATTTGACGTCACAAATTACGATTAATAGTGGTTCACAAGGATATCGGAACTTTTAGTGCATGAACAACTTGAAAGAGTTTGCTCACTATTTTGATGTGTTTTGTGATTGGGTTAAGATGCCAAAAGTTTATAAGCAAAATTTCGTGATGCCTGGCTGCAAGATAAGGAGTTCTAAAAATGATAGCAGGGATTCCACTAATATGTTCGTATTGCAATCCGCATTTGGCGCAAAGCTTTCGTTCGAAAGTCAACAAAAACGGAGAAGCAGGAAGCGGCACTATGCCTTCACATTGCCAAACACACCGCGATTGCGACCAAAGAATATCTAACACGGAACACACTTTGTGGAGTCGTCTTCATTTCACTCAGATATCATTTTGGCTCTCTCAGTAATTTTTCTGACTATGTCCGTCTCTAACCAACTTGTTTTCCAAATACTTTGACTTATATATTGAGATGTCACAATGATTTTCTTTGTTGCGGCAAGTGATCATTTGTCAAAGTTGTGTGTGGAGTTGTTTTAAGCTTGCTAAGCTGCTGCAAATATTAAATTAGGCAGAACGAAGTACAGGTACATTATTAAAAATGACGAATCCATTAACATTAGTGTGACAAAAATTCTTGGTTAGCTTAAAATACATACATATGATGTAATTGTTTACGATACAGAAATCATGTTCCGTTTTACTAAAAGTATTTCAATTTTGTTTCTAAAAATACATACATATGGGCATTTCCAAAACAAGTGCACTTTTTGTCACGTTCGAATGCAATTATCGTGAAAACGAACAATTGCCCAAAATCAGCCTCATCACCAATAACGGGGCGTATTAGTAGTTATAAGTTAAGCCTGCTTAGTCTTAGATTTAGACTCTAAATGTGTTCGATGGACCCGTTCGCGAATGCAAATGCACGTATATATGTTGAAAACGAAAATTTTAACGTTTTAGCAATTTTTTTGGCAATTTTCCCATAATTTTTAGCAATTTTTAGCAACTTTTTTTCCCAAATCTAGCAATTTTTGCTTCGGAGATTCTGGCAGCACTGGTGCACACTTACAGTCGTCGGCTGTCGCTGTATGCGTACAAAACCGCGGCTGGCTCTAGAGCGCTCTCTTTCTCTCTGGCTTCTGGACAAAATTTCAAGATAGCGAAAAGCCAGATGAAAAGCCAGGGGCAAAAAATCGTGTGCAAAAAAATCGTATGGCGTTACTCATCTTTAAATTCTAATGTCTTTGGTTAAACATTAATGCGAAAAGATTCCGCTTTAATAAAGCAAATTGAATTTCGAGCTCAAAAATTACCGAAATTATAAATAAGTAAATTGTCTACATCTAGCAATTAGATTTTCGCAACTTTATTTCGCAACTGATTTTTATTATTTAATTCCACAGTAAACGAAAAATTTCCTCAAAAAATGTATACAAAACAAGTTTAATTAGTTTCGAGAAAACGAAAAGGAATTAAACGAATTTTTGTAAATTAAAATATTGGGACCTGTTCCGAATTCCGAGTCGATTTTCGTGTTAACGTATGTATTTTGAGTGCAAGTTGTATGAACGTAAATGTAAGTGACAAGCCAATCTGTGGATACTAGATTCCATGGTGCTTTTCTCTCGAATTTAATGCACTTGGGATGAAGCAGTCGGTTTCAGCTGGTCAATCAATTCCGAGTTTTGTTACACCTGATCTAGTAGCCGTAGGTATATTTCTCACTTTCTATACAACGTTATTAAATTCAGTTTTACTGCTAAAACATCGAAAACATCGATGTACGTAGACATCGATGTTTCTCCAGCTCTAGGGTAAGCAACAAAGTTTTTGTGTGCTCCGAATATGTCACCTTTTGTGCCAACAAAACACATTTGCGGGAAAGTTTACTTTTCTGTTTTCATTTGAAGATAAATGCAGCTAAAGGAAATCGAATGCTGCAAGAAGCTTACGGGAAACATGCTCCAAGCGCAAAAAATCATTCGCCAAAGCCGAATAGTCAGATTCTCTATTTGGGAGGACCAATTCGGCCAGGCGATACAACCAGGTACAACCAGAACTGTGCAACTCTACCCAACTTAATTGATGCGTTTGAGCCGATGATTAGATCAAAAACGCACACCACATGTTGTGCAGCCGGTCAAAACATACCTTGAAAAGAGCAAACTAGCTTTGCGCTCAACGCCAGCTCTAAAATTCAATCATGTTCGTCTTCATTTCAATAAATTCGAGTGTTTGTTCAATTAGCCCAACGACGATTGACTAGAATCAGCGAGAGTCACCTTGTATGAATAAACTCATGCAAAAACGCATGGGCTGAGGCGGCGCTGCTGGCAGAGATGGAAAGAGAGAGAGAGCGTGCTCTGGAATTTTAAGCAGGGCCAGTCAAATGGAGAGAGCAATAAAATGCGCTAGTGTTAATAAACACAAAAACCAATGTTACTTGCAAACATGTTCAATCAGCCGAGACTCACTCAACTGCTCGATGCGTTTGCCGGTATGACGGTGAGTTTATTCAATGATGAGTGATTTTTGCAGCTCTCTGCTTAAAGCTTTTGATTTTTGAAAATTGATTCCACACTCACTTTTTCACTTTCTCAAAAGTTTTGCGATTTCAAACCGGTTATTGGTCTCCGATCGTTTTGCGAAAGTGAAAATGTAGCATGGCTGATAATAAATTCGCATTTCTTTCGCGAAAGTGTTAACCAAATCCAGGCCCGTACAACTGATACTGCATAATGCTTTAGTGTTTTGTGTTCGATCAGCGGAAGTTTGTTTATGGTTACGGTTAAAATTGGGATACGGCAAACCCCGAGTTAAAATTATCACAGTAAAATAAATAGAATTCTTGTTTTTTTTTTTTGTGGTTTGCTCGAACATCATCTGAGGTGTGTTGTGTGTGTCTGTGTTGTTCTCGGGAAGGGTTGGTGTCTGGAATGTTACAGCGGGTGAGTGTATATAGTTTCTCTTCGGTTTGATGGAAGATACGATAGTCATAGTCCACGTTTTGGCAAAACTGTTGCACTCGCTCCTTCCACAGTTACTTCTACTGGTTCAGCAATGTGTTGGTAACCTCCGAGAAGGAAAGCAGCGGACTGCCATCAACATAGGGGCCAGCACTGGGTGGCGGAGCATAGGCCAGGGCTGTGTGCGCCGTTATGTTGGCCGGATAGAGCAGATGCTGGTGGTGGGGGGCATGTGATTGCTGTTGGTAGTGTGCGTGGGACGATTGCTTCTGCTTTCGACCCTCCTCGGCACATATCACCAGCGGAGTGGAGGAGACTATAGCCAACTGCTGATAGGATTCGCCTGAGGCACCATTAAGTAGACTGCTCACACCCGGCAGCACAGTGGGCGGAGGTTGCTGCTGTTGCTGTTGTTGTTGTTGATGGAGCGTGATGATCTGAGGGAGTAGCATTACGGTTAGTAGTCAGGCGGGAGCTCTAGTTTTGAGTGTGTGTGTGTGTGTGTGTGTAGTGAGTGGGGTGAGTTAAGGGTGCGCTCTACTACGTGCTTCTAGCCTAGCCTAGCCTGGTGGCCGTGGTGCAAGTGATGGGCCTGGGCCTGGGCTGACGGATGGTGTGGGTGCGCATGATGATAGGTGAAGTACTGCGAATACTGCGTGTAGGAGGCGGGCGTCCATACCTCGCTGCCGTGTGCGCCCTCATGATGATGATGGTGATGATGATGATGTGAGTGCGGATGCGCATGTGGGTGGGCATGTGGCTGCTGTTGCTGCGGTTGCTGCTGTAGCTGGTGGCAACTAGGCGGGTGCTGCTCGGTGCCCGTGCTTATGGAATTGCTCGTTACATTGGCGCCCACTCCACGGGCCGGCTGCTGCTGTGGCGAAGTAGTGTGCGAGGAGGCCGAGTAGAGGCCAGAGTCGTCATGTTGCAGCTGGTAGCTTTCCGGGGTACTGGCGCTGGCCGATTTACCGGGCAGCTCCTTGTTGCCATTCCATTTGGCTGCCGTGGCGGCGGGTTCCTGCTCCTGCTGACTGGCATAGCCCAGTCCATTGGAGAGGGGTGTGTTCCGGTGTTGCGGGGAACCGCCCGTTGGACGCTGCAGACTATTCAGTGGCACCCCACTGGAGTGTGTGGTACCCCACATGAGCACCGTTTGACGTTCATATGGATCCTGGCCAGCAACGGGAACTCCTGCGGATGCGGGTAGCTCCACTTTGGGCGTGACATTGCCGGCGCCATTGGGCGTGGCTCCAGCCACTGGGGATGGACCATCCGAGGAGCAGGAAATTACCTCCATGACTTGAGGCGATGATTTGGGCGTTTTGAGGGGTATTTGCTAGGAGAACGGATGCACGAGATTAGCTGATACTTCTCTTGACTTCTTCTGTCGGCCTACTTACCTGCGGTGTGGATGTGGGACTGCCATAGCCACTGCTGTAGCCGCTGTAGTACTTGCCCGTCTCCTCCTTGGACGAGGCAATGGCATAACCATCGTAGGACAGAAACCCATTGGCCACATAAGCCGAGGCGGGTGCTCCCGAGTGCGGGTAGTCCGTGTAATAACCACCCACTGCACCCTGCAGCCTATACTGATGGAAGAGATTCTCGCTGACGGGATAGAAAGCATTGGCCGGCATGGAACTGCAGCTGCCCATATACAGATTGTCTGCGGCACTGGCATAGGGTGAGGTTGTATACATGGGATTCAGATTGGAGTAAGCAGCGGCCACCGCCACGGCGGGATCGGGCAGGTACTCAACCACAGCTGGCGCTGGCGATCCCACCTGGCCACCCAGTGGAGACGTTTGTTGTCCAGCCTGCTGCTGTTGCTGCTGCTGCTGTTGTTGCTGCTGGAGTTTGCGTTTACTGCGGCAGGTGGACAGGAAGTCCCTTAACTGGGTCTTGTAGCGTCGATTTGGACGCGTTGGCGTTACCGGCGGCGGCAGGGCATGGGCAGTGGGCGAGGCACTGGGAGGTACCACCAGCTGATCCGCCTCCGAGAAGTAAGTAGAAGCCAGTCCCGTATCCAAGTAACTCACTTTAAAGTCCATCGTACGCTTGCCCAACAGATCGTGTCCCTCCTCATCCATGAGCTGGCGATGTGTGCAGATGACAAAGTCCGGCTTGGAGTTCTTGTACACCAGACGAGAGCTGGTCTGCAGCCATTGCCATTCGCCGTCCTTCTTCTGATAGCGATAGGCTATCATGCCCGAGGCGCCCGTTTTGAGTACTAAAATAGGAGAGGAGGATTAGCTTTACTTTGATTGCACAGACTTTTCCTTCCACAACTTACGCTCCTGATGTGCGCTAGCCACATAGGCCAGATCATCATAGTGCACCAGATCATAGCCACCCATATTGACCAGCTCGGCATCTGCATAGCCCAGTATGTGCTTCCCCCTCTGATCCATTGATACAAGTGAGAAATCCAATTTGTGCTTGGACTTGAACATATTTTCTTTGTGTGGTATCTCCAGCAGGCTGGGCGGTCCAAAGGGTGTGCAATACGCAAACAGAGCCAGGGGTGGCTCCTCTGTCTTGCGATTCTGGCCATGCAAAATCTTGATGCGTCCGCGTATGTCCAGGCGCAGGAAACCGCTGGTATTGTCCAGCAGACAACGAAAACGCACCGTAAAACTACGCTCCAAATATAAAGCCTTGTCCGGCGCTAAAGTCTCCGAGAGTTGCATGCTAGACATGTCAGCGGGCAGAAAACTGTTCCACAACAGTTGACGTTGCAGCTCTTCACGATCCTCCGAATGCACCAGCTCGTACACAGACTGATGCACTATATCCGACTGGCGGTAGGAAAAAAGGAAAGAAAAAGATGGGAAAGGGCTTAATATGAATTCACATTATTAAATTTATCGGTTTGGAATCTAAACTGAATTCTTTGATCGAAATTTGGCGATTTCTGCTTTGAATTTTGGGACGGTCTAACCCTGCAGTTTTAAGCTTCAGTACTGAATTTATCAGCACTGAACTCCGACCTGAGAAGTAGAAATTCTTTCAATTCATCACTGATTTCAGTACCACCCATGAAACTCATCCCTGATTCAGTACTGAAATCCATACCTATCCATACCCATACCCATTATACCATTTTCATTTGAAATTATTCTTTAATAAAACCTTAATGGTATTTTGCGGCTGCTGATTACACAGATTCTGGTCCAGTTTGGTCCACTGATTACAAAACCTATTCACACTAGAGTCCATCTACCGTTTACCGTTTACGTCAAAGATCGTACATAAGAACTTGCCGTGCCAAATTTTCTTAAAATATTCCACCGTCAGCTGGGGATTTTTCTATCTCATGCTGTTCCAAGCGATATTTTTGGGTCCACCACTAAATAATTGCCATTCACAACTAAAATATACGCAGACAACGTAATTTGAATGTTAAAATGAAAATGCCTCGCAACAGAACACCAAATGAAATTTAAAAATGTTCCCAAAACTGTTAATTCCGTTTATAAAATGCAATTTATTATTCACTTAATGTCATTAAATTATCTGCTTGCAATTGCACCTCAGCTTTCCATCGATGCATTATGTAATGCTGTTGTTAAGCAAAGGCCAACACAATTTTTAAATTTACAGAATTTGAATTTTTATACACTTGAAAAGTGTATTATAATTTGCCCAGAGTTTGCCAGAGAAGGAATCATCTCCGACCACATAAAGTATATATATTCTTGATCAGCATGACGAGCTGAGTCGATTAAGCTTTGTCCGTCCGTCTGTCCGTCCGTCCGTCTGTCCGTCTGTCTGTATCTACGCGAACTAGTCCCTCAGTTTGGAGCTATCGAGCTGAAACTTTGCACAGAGTCTTCGTATTACTGCACGCTGCTAATATGTCGGAACCGACCGGATCGGATGACTACTTCTTGTAGCTGCCATACAAATGTTCGTTCGAAAAATGGGTTTTAGTGAGAAAAACTGGTTTGTTCTCAATATTGTCGCTCTCAAACGCAGTCATGGGTAATATTGAATGTTTTTAAGCTGATTTGGCGAAGTTTGGTCGAAGTCGCTAACCGTTGTGACCAGCTATTTCAAGTGTATCAAAACTTCGGTACAGACGAAGTTAGCTTTGCCTTTCTCGTTTTCTTTTATAGCTGGCCGGCTTACAATATGTGGCAAGAAGAAGCCAATGATGGTGGACGGTAGACGGTAGATGGTGGCCATGTGAACAAGAATTTAATATTTTCACCATCTTCCCATTGTTTCGCCAAGATGGACTGTAGTGTGATTAGGCTATAAGACAGAAACCATAAATACAAGCGAATCGATCGGAAATGGAACAGTCGAAAATACTTTTTTCATTTTGATTGGCATAGGCAAAGTCTGGACACATTTAACAAAAAAATTCGTTGTTAATTAATTAAAGACTTGAACGCAAACTAAATTTCACTAACAATTCGAAAATCGATTACAGAATTAAGGAAAATTCGCGTTATGTACATCTAGCAATTGTAAGAGTACGTAATTTCGCAATTACTTTTCATTCCACCGACCAACAAGCATTACTTTTCAAAACGACAAACTTTTTCGTTTTGTGTTGAATCAATTCTACTTTTGAAAAGTTGTCCTGGAAATGGATTTGAGAACATGCCTGAATGAGTTCAGATGACCATAAAGATGTGATAGATAGTAGTAGTGTACCTGATTGTAGACTGAACGGCTCAAAAGAAATTAGCTCATTTTTATAAGATTCGCGTTTCATTTGATAGATCGGAATTGTAGACGGGTTAATGGTGATAGAAAAGTCCAAAAAGATGCGTGAAAATTTCAAAGTTTTATAAATAGTTCAGAGTATAGTGAAGATTTAATAATCGGCAATTGAAGACGGGCAAGGAGAAGGTGAGTTTACCGAAGAATTGATGGTTGCCAATTTAAGAAGGGTAAGTAGGAGGTTTCCGTCAATCGGTTTCAAAATAGAAATTTCTTAAAGTTCGTATGTGAATTCTGATTGACATGAAGACGGGTAAATAGGAGGTGATCGGCGAACGGACCAAAAGATCTCGAAATTTGCAAATATTTTATATTGAGTTTATAATATCAAGAGAACGGGTAAATAGACGGTTATTGAAGATCGAAATGTCAAAAATCCCGAATTTTGCTAGATGAAGATTTGATAGATGGCAATTGTCAAGTAAGCTTCACTTCTTTGTTTTGTGTTTAAAATTCTAAAGGGGCGTAGAAAGGCACGCCGCACAGTAGTGGGTTTGGCAATTTTTACCTTACAAAAAGTCAAAAATTGATGATCGATTTAAATCTGCTTTAATTTAATTTAACGAGAAGGCCAATCTAACTTCGTCTTTGCCGAAGTTTTTATACCCTTGCAAATGTTTTAATACATCAGAGTTTAAGAACGCCAGCATTAAAACAAACTATTTTTCTAAATAAAACCCACTTTTCGACCGATAGTTCCTATGACAGCTATAAGATATAGTCATCCGATTTTCACATAAACTTCCATTCTGTGTAAAAGCGTATAATATTAATAATCGCTGAAGTGAGACACGTTAACATTAAAAACAAAAAAATTTTTCTCATAAAAACCCACTTTTCGACCGATAGTTCCTATGGCAGCTATAAGATATAGTCATCCGATTTTGAGAAAAACTTCCTAATCTATGTGAAAGCGTATAATATTAATAATCGCTGAAGTGAGACACGTTAACATTAAAAACAAAAAGTTTTTCTCACAAAGACCCACTTTTCGACCGATAGTTCCTATGGCAGCTATAAGATATAGTCATCCGATCCGGTCGGTTCCGACATATTAGCAGTGTGCAGTAAAAAGAAGACTCTGTGCAAAGTTTCAGCTCGATAGCTTTAAAACTGAGAGACTAGTTTGCGTAGAAACAGACAGACAGACGGACAGACGGACAGACAGACGGACAGACGGACGGACAAAGCTCAATCGACTCAGCTCGTCACCCTGATCAAGAATATATATAGTTTATAGGGTCGGAAATGAATATTTCTATGCGTTGCAAACTTCTGGGCAAAATTATAATACCCTTTGCAAGGGTATAATAATGGGAACCCCAGATAGACCAAAAATAGTTTGGTTTATTGAATTTGGTTAATTATTTTGGATTTTACAGTGGTTCAAAGTTGAAAAATTTTACAAGCTGATAAATTTTTGTATTTTTTTGGTTTCAAATGTCACTTTTTGGAACGCATAAACACCAAACGGAAATTCCGATTGCAATTTGGGTTTTTTTTTTTAAAGATGCATCAATTCCAGAGCTTGCAAATAACTGTTAACCGTTTATCCCTTTGCGGTCTTCAAGCAAACATAACCGAAAAAAACGCGCACGCATGCTCTCTCTCTGAGCAGAACACTTTGTTTCGATTTGTTTTGGTTTTCAGTTGACCGTTCTCAGTTGAGCTATTCTAAATGTGCTCATTCAATAAAAACATACAGAGAGCGATCCGAGTGAGCGCTCGCACATTAACAGTCAACAGATGAGCAAAAAATGAACAGCTCAACGTAAACGCTCTTTTTTGTTTGTTTGTGTTTGGCTTGTGTGGCTCAGAAGCCCAAACAAACGCCTCATTTGCACACACAGGCAAAATGCACACAAATGCAAATGACTTATTTTCTTCGCTCGCGTTCAAACGTTCTGCGAATGTGCAGAGCAAAAGGGCAACAATAAAATTGGTTGTTCTCTGAGCGCAGACCGATATATTCAAGAGACTAGGTGAACGTTTCCTCTCTGACTCTTTGCTCAAAGAGTCCGTATATAACAGTTATTTTTGGACAACGAAAAACGGTCAACATTTATTTGCGAGCTCTGATCAATTCTGAAAAAAAAACGAGAAAGGCAAAGCTAACTTCGTCTGTACCGAAGTTTTGATACACTTGAAATAGCTTGTCACAACGGTTAGAGAATTCGACCAAACTTCGCAGATCAGCTTAAAAACAGTACGTATTACCCATGACCGTGTTTGAGAGCAGTAATATTAATAACAAAACAGTTTTTCTCACTAAAACCCATTTTTCGAACGAACATTTGTATGGCAGCTACAAGAAGTAGTTATCCGATCCGGTCGGTTCCGACATATTAGCAGAGTGCAGTAAAAAGAAGACTCTACGCAAAGTTTCAGTTGATACCTCCAAAACTGAGGGACTAGTTCGCGTAGAAACAGACAGACGGACGGACAAAGCTTAATGGACTCAGCTCGTCATGCTGATCAAGAATATATATCATTTATGTGGTCGGTGATGATTCCTTCTATGCGTTACAAACTTCTGGGCAAAATTATAATACACTTTTCAAGTGTATAATGAATAAAAATTTTTTTTTATGTGGTCTTGCGCCGAGCTGCGTCTATGCGTCCGCTATGGAAACACGAATGATGGAAACGATGATCAATAACGATGAGAAAACTGCTCAGATAACAGGAATTCATCTGAATGTCATAAAAAGGTTTAAGATCATTCTCAGTATCTGAAGCTGTGGCGAAAATGTTGATGCTTGCAAATATGGAAAATATGCCAAGGATACAAGGGCTCTTTTACGTGCAAAGTATCCGGAGAAAAAACAAACTCCAACTGTCTATAAAAAATTGGATCATGGTGAGCAGCTAATACAACGACAACTTTTATCGATGGTAGAGTTGTCAGCAGAAGCACAGGAATCTAAAAACAAGAACTACAAAAAAATTGAAAATATACTTGATCTGCCTGTAAGTATTAGAAGCATTTGGGACAAATGCATGTCAAACCTCTATCTCTTACCATCTCTGAGATCTGTTTGTTCATACGGACGGACAGACGGACATGGCTATATCGACTCGGCTGTTGATGCTGATCAAGAATATATACACTTTATATGGTCGGAAATGATTCCTTCTGCCTGTTACATAAATTTGCACGACTTTAGTATACCCTTTTTACTCTACGAGTAACGGGTATAAAAAGTGAAAATTTGGCATTTTAAGCATTTTTAAGCACAAAATACCAAAAAACCAGACTTGTTGGACCATTTCCCAAAACATCTATAATCTCCACCGCTCCTTTTATGAACCAGACCTTGTTGCCTAGTGGTATTTTCAAAGAATCTAGGCACGCAGTTCGATTTAGGTTCACAAATTAGCGATTCATTATATATCCGAAATAAAATCTATAAGCATTCAGGCCTGTTCCCGTTTCCAATTTCGATCAAATCGGAATTTTTTGATTGCCGCTTCCAAAAACAGACTGTGCTATTTGGATTTAACTTCAAAATCCCGTTTCTCTTTATTAGATCCTCTTGATGGCAAGGAATTTATGGACATTTCTTTCGCTCCAAAATCAATCTTAACAATGGACGAGGGACACACTTTAAGTAATGTTAACCCTGCTTAGTTCTTCAGACTGTGTTCTGGAGTCTTACTAGTTTAGTTTCAGAGAAGTGCTCTTCATTGCTCCTGCTTTGGTCAAAAATGAAGTAGCTGATCTCGACATCAACATTTATTTTTGTCCAAAATACGTGTTTAGTCTTTTGATGCACTATCTGGGGTCAGTCAACCCTTTTTCTTGTGGTCTCCCTTTTCTGTTTGGGATGTTATTGATTTTTGCTTTGTTTGCTTTGCTTTGGCGCTTATTTTCGCTTCTTCTGGGCAGCTCTGCTGCTCTTTTGGGGCGTATAAATCAAAATGTGCGCAAATTGAAAATGCGCCCCATGTTGGCCACAAATTGAGACATAAATTCTGCACGCGCCAGGAGCAGGGACAGAGACAGAGGAAACAAAAAAAAAAACAACTTTCCTTTCTTTCCCAATGATTTGGCCCCAAATCCGCGATAGCTCTGCTTTTAATTGAGCTGCCAAACGGGGCGTGTCAAGTGCCGCTTTACACATTTACAACTAAATTAAAAAAAAAACCAAAGCCAAAGCCTCCAATGGGCACATGAGCACTTGAGCGCTTGAGCAGAGTTTCGCGTAGAAAGCTAAGTGCAATTTCAATTTCCATTCGACAAGCGCCAATACCATAAAGTAGGCAGCGGATGCAGTGGAACTTGCGGAGGGGGTAGGGACAGGGAGTTAGGCCCAAAACATGTAGCCATCAGCTGGCAAGGCCACGCCCCCAAGGCCAGGTAAACTCTTACGCAATCCTCTACACTGGCTGATCTGATTTTAATTTATGATCCTCGGCACAAATTTTTCAGTTTTTAGCCAGCTTCCGCTACTGACTTGACCCAAAAAATACCAGGCAATTAAAATCAATCAAAATAGAGAGAGAGAGAGGGAGGGAGAGGGAGAGAGAGAGCCATTCATTCACTTACCTGATGAAAACCCAAATAGCTCTCGATGCTGTGCGTGGCAAAGAAGACCTCGCCTTCGCATGTCAGTATCATTAGAAATCCATTTAGGGCCTAGAAAAGAAAGGAAAGAATGAAATTAAATCGACAGAGAAAAAAACTATGAATTAAATGTGAGTAGCCGGTATCAAAAATCGATGAGTTTGAGGTTCGTCAAATGTATGAATGGTAAATGTGATCCATCAAGCCACGGCACAGTGGGACACAAATCTTATTTTTTTTTTCATTTGTAAACTTTGGAATTGTTTGAAAATAGCCACGAAATGTATATATGTATGTATATATCAGATATATATATCAGAATTTATACTGCTCTCTTTTGCAATAACAAAGATATGCTAAATGAGAGCGCTCTTGCGTGGCTAAACACACACACGCAACGCCAAAATGAGCATGTGTGTTTTGCTGGCCCCTGATATATAGTAGTTAGAAGTAGTAGTTTATTTTTCCAGTTTTGGCTTGGTTAATTTACCGTTAGCCTTCTACTTAAACAAAATATAATTATAATGTTTTTTCTGAACGATATTTAACTATTTTTCCTTATTTATATTTAAAATTTAAAAGTGTTCTAGTATAATATTTTTCCTGTAACTTAGTATAGCTTTAATGAACTTCCCAAAATCCTGCCAGTTTTTTCCATCGAGTAGCTCAATTACCTCCTTCTTTTCCAAATAGCTTTTATTAAAGTATGCTACTCTATATTCCGCATGCAATGATGTGAATTATTTCTTCTCTCAATCGCGTAGTACATAATGTGCAAATATATATAGGTCGGCATCGCAGTGGAAGCAATTCACATCTGGTGGTTTTATTTTATTTATGTTCCAGAAGTGAGTTCTCAGTGTGTTGAAATACATCACCGATAGGCCTGTTTCAAGATATAGTGCATTGCTTGAGGTATTCACAGGCAGTCGAAATAACTTTTTAAGGAAGTTTCTCATTAGTTTTTCCACGTCATCGTAACTTTGATGTCCCCATACTTCAGCGGCATACAACATTATCGCTCTTGCAGTAGCCTGGAAAAGCTGATATTTGGCTGAATTTGCAATGCCTTTTTCCCCCATGAAGCTTTTCCATGTACTGTTCACCGCCATTGTAGCATCCTTCAGTTAACGGTTTAGATGTGTTTTAAAGTGCATGTTTTGTGTTAAAGTTAGTCCCAAGTATGTGTATTCTTTAACAACTTCCAGTGCGTAGCCATTGAGCATCCGTCTTTCATTTTCGGGGCGTCGCCCTCTTCCATCCCGCACAACCATTATTTTTGACTTTTCCTTATTTATTTCTAAGCCCCATTGTCGACAATATCGCTCCGTCTGCTCAATCATTCGTTGCATTTCACCAGCGCTCTCCGCCATAATCACCACGTCGTCTGCATACATAAGCGCTTTGCATTCCATACTGCCTATTTGTAAACCGCCTGATAAATATGTGTGCAGATCATTTATCTTTAAGGAGAATAGTAATGGACTTATTAGACATCCCTGCTTAACTCATGCGTTAGTGTCAAACCATTCAGAGTGCTCATTTCCATCCCATACGGTTGTTCTGTTATTCAGGTACATGCTTCTCAAATCATCTTAGTGGATATATCAATGTTACTCAATTTATACACTCAGAAAAAAACCAAGAACTATGTACTTTAATTAAGTACGAACGGTGTCAATAGTACGGTAAGTACGAAAATGCTTGATTCAAGTACAAAATCCTTATATCAAGTAAGATTTTTTCAATCCCAAAATACTTCTTTGAAGACTGTTTTGGGATACTTTAGTACATTTTGAACTATTATTAAATCTTTTTGGTTATATTATTAATTTGTTATGGACTTAAGTACAGCCCGATTTACTCTCAAAATAAGTGCAAATAGGTTCTTCATCGAAGTCTAATAATTCAAAAGTCAACCACAAAACATGTTTGAAGCAAAATAATACTTCAAAAAATTAGTACAAAATGTTTTTGGTCTAATTCAATAAAGGGGTCTATATAATATCAAAATCCAAGGGAAATGAATTATCCAAAGACCAAGATGTTTATACTGTGAGTCGGAAATCTACCCACACTAGGGAGTTTCAAGAAAAGATTCAACGTAAAATAATTCTCAGTTATTGTAGCACACTTTTTGGATCTTGCATAGTAAGTCTATTTTGTACTTAGTCCAAGAAATTTTGTACTTAAACTAAGTACGATCTTTTTTTAAAATTGTACGCTAACTGTAAGTACGAAATGTACTTGATTCAAGAACGTTTGTTGTCATTTGAATTATTTTAACAATCCTTTTTCTATTCTAGTATGTTTCGTACTAAATTTAAGTACATTCAAGAACAAAACATACTTAAAATATCAAGTACAAAACGGCATAAATTCTATCCCGATCGGTCTACAACTATCCCGGTCGCTTTTTTCTGAGCGTACATCAAGGATCCTCTGTTTATAGTATCAAAGGCCGCTCGAAAGTCCCCAAGAAAAAGAACGAGCTTTTTTTTCCGTTCAAGCTACATATTGGCAACGTTGGACAGTACGAAGATACTGTCCACCGTCAAGTACCCTTTTCAGAATCCGGCTTGGTATTCGTTGAGTATATTTTTTGATTTATATCGATAAGAATTTTAGCGTTAAGGTATTCTAAGTCAGACACGATGGCCACACTGTGTATAGATGACGCGACCGAGAGTAGAAGGCGGCAATAGACAGACGTGAGGAGACGAGAGACCGAGACGAACAAAGACAAACGTTGTAAATAATAGAAACAGAACAAATCCGAATTGACAATGGAAATAGTAAACGTGTGTATATAGAAACCCGTGCAAATAGAGTGTAAATAAAAGCTAGAAACACAGGAAAAACACCGGCTTACAATTCTTATGCGGGATTAAGACCAAACCACTTCACCAATGCGGGGTAAAGATCCCGTAGCCGCTTAACCAATCCGTATGCCAAAGCACCGTAATGGACATATTCTCGTGGCCACTGACTTATCCGTACATCAACCCCGTTCCCTGGCAGGAGCCGTAATACCGACCATCACAACGGGAACTAATCCCTCTGTTTGTCGGGCATCAACGCCCAGACACATTGCGCCAAATGAAAAACATGGAAAAGCGCATTTACAAATGCAGGCAAACAACATTGTCGCCAAGTCGTGCGTGTACGAGTGCGTGAGCAAGAGCGGGTGGGAGATGACAATGGTGACATGGCGCCAAACGAAATGCTGATGGCATAGGTAATTTCAACATTGGATGAAGCTGATGGCGCAGTCTTCAGCCGAAGTCCGTTGCCGCCGTTTTTGTCGCATCGCGGGTGATTGGAATGGATGCGTTTAGGCTTTGACACAGAATGCAACCTTGGAGGTTTGGACCCAAGTGGATGTTTTGCTATGAAGGGGCTGTTAAATCCTGTTGAGATCAAGGGAGGTGCCTGGTTGGCTTTAATGGGCACCAGAAACCCGCATTGACAATGTAAATAGTAACCGTGTGTATAGTGCGTAAGTAAAAGCCCGAAACCCGTGAAATACATCGGTTTACACATTTGAAGATTAAACTTTTTAATTCCCTAAATATTTATAAACTAAAAGCAAGCCCAAGCTCAAATATGTTCAAACAATCAAAATTGTGGCCCAGTGTTTGCGTCGGCCACATTGGCTTCTATGAATGAACCTTGGCGCTAACTTGCGGCTAAAGCGTAATCAGCGCTTAAGCGGCTCATTTCATACGAAGCACAGTCAAAGTCGCCGGGCCAGTGGATTCAACCAGGAAATGGTACGCAATTAAATCAATGAGAGAAGACTTCAGGTCGGGACTTTTCGGGTTCTGTTTTTCGTTTGTAATTGCAGGTTTCATTCCATTGACGAAGATGAAGTTTGTAATTATCTAAACGAAAAAAAAACCTCAAAAATACAACAAAACCCAAATAAAACCTGTCGCCTCAAATAAAAAAATTTCGTGAATATTTTCGCCATTTCTCTGTACGACTATATTCTGCGCAATATTGTTTTAGATTGCCTTTAAAGTTGATTTTTATTAGCTGTTAATGGACGGCACGCATGCGATTTTGTTCAACTGGAACCGAAACTCCAAACTCCCCAAACTCAACCAACTCAACAAAACTGGGAATCGGTTAACAATTCAACGTGTGAAATTGAGACCGAAGACAAATTTCCTGGTGCTCCATTAGTGCCTAGTGCGGTGCGTCCGTAATTAATAAAGCCAGAGCAACACCAGCAAACATGCTCGTAATTAATACGGGCGTATTTAAATATCAATTTGCGTATGAATGTGGCTCTCCTTTCCAGCGGGAGAAAAATGCGCGCGATTGCTGCTAATTACAGAGCAGAGGAGCTGTGCAGTGCAGCAGGACTGCAGGCTCCGCCTCGACTGAGTTGGCATTAGCCGACATAAACGCTAAGTGGCGTCATCATTTAAAACGCATCAACAGCCGGCAAAGGATATGGATATGAATGTATACACATATGAGCCGGGATTGTCATCAGGCCTGGAACGGGCTGCGGGCTGCAGAGCAGCGCATCAATAATCGTCATAAAGATCTTTCAACCGGTAGCGACAGGCCCACGTATCAGAGTGAGCGAGAAAGAGTTTGTAAAACGGATGCACAGTGGACGGGAATGTAACAAAATTTGTATGAATTTGTAACTGTCTGCCCAGTATTGAAACGAGATAATTAAGCTAAGCTAGATTGACGTCTAAGTGAGATATATTGGACACACTCAGGAGCGGTAGGAGTAATCCGTTCTAAACTTTCTGCATAAAATGCAAAGAGGCGCCTCTCATATCAATTTCGAATTATTCCCACAACACCTGATGTCTAGATAACCTGGGGTTTCTAGTGCCTGAAACCTGAAATGACAGCATTTGTCCATAGTCAGTATCCAAAAGCATATATCCTCAATCACAGAATATATTTAACAGAAAGAATAATATTTAATGGACCCAAGACAGTGGCGTTAGATAGGGGGATTAAGGTGATCAATACCCCCATTGAGTTCAAAAATCGGAATTAAACAGGAGAAATTCATAGCAAAACAGAGAAAAATTAAATAAACTTCACTTCAATATGTAAAAGAAATAAGTTAATTAACACGATAACAATAATTGAAATTTTAAAAACCTCCTCCTCTATTGCAAAAAGCTATCTACGCCACTGTCCCAACAGCAAACCGACAGAAAACGAACAGGCTAAACTAACTTTATTGTGATGAATATTGTATATTTCAGAGTCAAAAATCTTTTTTATCTTCCGACCTATCATGATCCAAATGAGACATTTTTAAAAAATTTTTTTTAAAGTTTACAAAATTAACAATCATAGAGATTAAGATCACATTGTTCCTATAGCAGCTATGAGATACAGTCGCCTGATCCGGTCAGTTTAAAAATTTTAGCAGTGTGCACTAAGAAGAAGACTCTGAGCTCGATAGCTCTAAGACTATTTCGAGCCGAAACAGACAAATGGTCGGAAAAAACTCCATCGGCTCAGCTCGTCGCCGTTTTTGTAGAAGCTCGGCCACTTTTCCTCAAGCGTAGTTCGCATAATTTAAGTCCGAATGCTTGGGGTGGAAAAGATCACAAATTACATTCCGCTCTTTCACCGCCAACATTCAACCCATTTTTTCGTCATAGAAAAATAATTCCAAATAACTCTTTTGCTCTTGTTTTTTCTGCCATTTTTTTATATTTATTTTTTTAAATCACTTTAGCAAAAGCACTTCAGCCACAAAAGTGCTGTTAAGTGCAACATTGACTGTTAAGTGTAAAAATTCAAGAGGCGAAGTGCAAATTCTGCTTCTTCTTCCAAATTTTTTGTATGAAACTTTTTGTTACTTCTGATGTCCTATGGGCCTAATGTCAAAACCTATCTCTTACCATCTCAGAGACTTGTTTGTTTGTATGGACGGACAGGCAATCATGGCTACATTTATCGACTTTGCTGTTGATGCTGATCAAGAATAAGTATAAATTGTAGGGTCGGAGGTGTTTTCTTCTCCCTGTTGCAAAGCCCAGAAAAAACAACCGTTTTATGCGAGTCACGATCTCTCCAAATGCACCTGTTGCGCACTTTGTGTGTGCCGTGCTCCGATTCTCATGAACTTTGTTGTTGCTCATACTTCGAAGCTGATTAATTGCGACGCAATTAATTATGACACTGGCTGACGCCAATTGCCGAAAAAAAATCTCGAAGCAATGGGAGCAAGGGCGTTCCCACCACTGTTCTAAATCTTCATCTTTTGCAGTGAGATTGAAGTCATATTTAAGCTTTGTAGCCTGTGAATCAAGTTTTTTTCAAAACCGCCGACTTTCACACTAATTCTATACCTCTATCCAGAATTTTTACGATAGTGTACTTGGATGGCTATTATAAGACTATTACAATTCGCTGTCAGTACTTGAGATTTTTATATCCTGTAACCATTAGAATGGGTAAAAGGGGATCATGATGTTATGCAAAAGTATGTAACAGCCAGAGAACCACCTCCTTCCCCATAAAGTATATATATTTTTGATCAGCATCAACAGCCGAGTGGAATTAGCCATGTCCCTAGGTCCGTCTGTATGTATGAACGCGTCGATCTTAGAGAAATACTGCCAGAGCCACAATTTTTAAGTTTAAACCTAGTGACTTAAAATATATTAAGTTAGGCGCAATATCTACCGGGTTTGTCCGGAAAGTAATAGGACTGAGTCGATTTAAAAAATTTATTCAGCCATTCCAACTTTCAAATAGGCTTCTTCTGGCAGCGCGATTTCCAAGCATTGAACGCTTCACGGAAGGCATTCTCCGGAATAGCCCTGAGAGCCGCGGTGCATGCTGCTTGGATCCCCTCTGTCGTCTCAAAATGCTTGCCTTTCATCGGCCTTTTCAGGCGAGGAAACAAAAAAACATTCCGAGCGGCCACATCTGGGCTGTAGAGCGGCTGCGGAAGCGTTAGGATGCCGGTCTTGGTCTGGTAGCTGTTCACAAGAAGCAACTTTTCAAGTTCACTTTTGGGACCATCTTCGCGCACACCTTGCGCATGTTCAAATGCTCCGTCACAATGTCATGAACCTCAGATTTTGGTAAATTTAACATCTGGGCAATGAAAGGAATACTTAGTCGACGGTCTGAGTTTAAAACTTTGCACACACGAGTCATATTGTCGATGTTTGTCGAAGTCGAAGGTCTTCCAGCACGGTCTTCATCCAAAAAGGCCTGGTACCACCGAAGCACACCACTTCTTGCTAAAGCAACATTTGGGTGAGCCTGCTTTGATATGATCAATCGTCTCTGTCGCAGATTAACTGAGTTTTACACAGAATTTAATCGCGCACCTCTTGCCGGCTTTCACCACTCACAGAAAACCGACGCGCGAAAGTGCCTGTTCTGACTCTCCAGGTGCTCGGAGACAACTTACCAGCCGCTCGTTCTTTAGCTAGGAACGCCCTCTACGACTGGCAGTCCAGAAGTACAGCCGCGGCGGAAGAAAATCAGCCTAAAAATTCAAACCCCCGTATATATTCTGTATTCCCTAATAAGATCCGAGCAAAAACACCGAAGATATGCAATTGCGCCGCCACAATTTCAACATAGAAAGCAGGCCTATTAAAAACGGCATCTTAAAAATTACGAGAAGCATGCCGCACAAAAATATATCGAAGAAGTTTGCTGAACATTAACTAGGAAACACATTATTTGGTAAGAGGGCATTTCGCACTCGTACTTGTTTAAAGTATAATTTTCGTTGAACCGATTCGGGTTCGGAACAGGATTAGGTTCAAATATTTTGCGACTTAAAACCGATATTCGAATCCCGGAGCACAGCTGATAGATTCAGTGCCAAAATTTTATTTATTAGAGAATTGCTTCGGTACGGGTTTTGGTGATAGTTTTCAACGCGGCTAGATTCCCGGATCGGCCTCGGCATAAAGAACCGGGAACCGGGACTGAAGCAGTTCTGGAGCGTACGGCTTAGAGCCGGTTTGCACCCCTGAAAAGAACATGCAGATAAAGACATTGAATTTTCAAGGTGAAGCATTAAAGAAAGAGTGCTTAGACGACTTTGGGTGTAACTTCGAATCGTTGGCAAAGTTTTTCTGTAAATTTGGTTTTGGGCTTGAAATTTAGGCCTTGCAATCGTGTATTTTTAGAAGTTTCATACTTTCTTCTTAGTTTTAAAAAACTAACACTTGGCACGAATAAACGGCCTAAATCAAGGGCGTAGCCAGTTTTCAATAAAAGGGGGATAAATTTCTTTCTCGGTTTTCAATCCCCTCCGTAGTTGACACAATCAGCTGATCCTATTGCTGACACTTGACTTTGCAATAAGATAGTTAAAAGTGCCAGAGACGAAATATCCTGAGATCGGGAGAATTTACCAACTCAGTCGAACGAGTCCGCGACTGTTTGCAAAAATGCAAGATAAAGTGCAAGCGGATAAGAAGAGTGGTGCGAAAGAATAATATTGAAGTTGAAGCAAATGTGCTTCCTAAGAATGTGGTGATTCCCCACAAGTTAACACTATCAAAACACCACACCAAAACGAAAAAGTTTTTCGTTATGAACTGTAATGTTTTTGGTCCGTGGAATAAAAGTAATTGCCAAAATTGAAAGAATAAGGAATTACGTTCAATTTATTTTTGAAAAAGTAGTGAAATTGGGAACATGCCTGCATATTTCGATACGAGCGATATTGGATATTGGTAATAGTAGTAGGGGAGTTCGAGTTGATCACACTTTTTGACAACTGCAGCTTTAGATCAGGGTTGCTCTCTTGGCACAAGCCGCTGATTTGGATCAGGATTTGTGAAGAGAAGCGATTCCAAAAAGTGAGAGAGTATTGATGTGCCAAAGCGGCTCAAACCACCTCTGACCTACTTCAACGACCGCTGGCCAGCAACTGAAAAGCTGTTAGCTCTCTTGGCACAAGCCACATTGGTCGACATGCGTTAAGGCTTGTGTCGGTGTGAATAGCGAAATGTATTCGGCCCCTACGGACATAAATATTTTTAAGCTCCATTTGATTTAAATTTTTCAACAATTCGTTTTCGCACCACTGTGCGAATAAAATGCATTTTTGCTGTTCTTATTTTATGGCTGGCGGCGCTTCTTTTCTCCCTCCGTCTTCATAAGAAAGAAAGATTTCTCCACACAGTCTAATTGTTTTCGCTCCCTCGCTCACTCTTTCTCTCTCTCTCTCTCGCCCCCCCCCATCACCAGGTGGGCTACAGTTTTTACAAGGAGCCGGCGTCGACATCGTCGGCTGGCGGCGTCTTCTAATGCGATTTTAATAATACACGCCCGTCATTGGTTGTTGGAGAGGGGCGGGGGAGACGATACTTTCGAGTATCTCAAGCAGCTTGCATTTCAGTTGTTTTTTTTCCAGATTTGATAAGTTGGCAGCGATTATTTTACCATTTCCTAGAGAGAGATGACTCTTCTACTAGTTGGGCCAATTTGGCCTCATGCGTCTACATAATTGCTTAATAAAGCCCGCTGGGGTGGGTCGTGATGATTATAATCTCAAGTCCAAAGTAGAGTTTAATTAATTTAAACAGCCTGGGCCAAAAAAGAAAGAACCCAAAGTGTGTCGCCAGTGAAAAGTGATGGTGCTGGAGCAAGCGAGATGGCGTTATATGCGCCTGCGTGACAAAACGCCATTTTCTAATGATAATATGTGACCCATAACACCACAACAGCAGGGCTAAAACTTCATGAGCAATTGAAACCGGGCAACAGGTAACAAATACCCGAGGTATTAAAACTAAATATGCACACCTATCCCGCCACCCGCCACCCCTCACTCCCCACACCCCACTCCCTGTGGCAGACTGTCTAAAAATATGCACGGAAATGCACAATTGTGCAGCCCTCAAGTCGGCAATTAGCTGCAGGTCTCCCGGAAAAGGGCCACAACAACAACGAAAACTTTTTGGCTTGCATTCAAAATTTTTGCATTCTGCCCACCCTGCGTATACGTAATGCAGTTGGACACGAAACTGCAATATGCAGGGGACTTTGACATTGAAATGTGAAGTAAGACCGAAAAAAACAAAAAAAAGGTGGCCAAGTTTATGTTGCAACATTGCGTGTGTCTGTCTCTCCGTCCCCCCTCCCACCCCCTCTCGCGCGCTCTCTCTTTCCCATTGGGTGAGCTATGTGCACATTAAATTAAACTGTCATGACTGTGACAAGTGCATATGTTGGCGCCTTGAACTGCACTGGACACTGGACTGGTGGAAAAAACATGCACAATGCCCACAATTTAATTTAGCAAAAACATGCAATTTTCATTCTTGAATTGAAGTTTTTGCTCCAGTTTTTTTCGGTAGCCAGCTGCTTGAAATTAATGACAAAATATTAGGCTAACACATGTTAGCCAGGTTTCAATTACGTTAATCAATTTGGACACTTACTAATTGCATACCATTTTCCCCCACCCCGGCTGAGCTGTGTGCGTGGGGAGGGGGTGGGAATCGATGTTGCGTGCCTGGCTAACCGGGCTTTGATTGATTGTGTCCACACAATGAAGCCATCAAACTCAACCAATTGTTATAGACAAGATGGACTTACCTGCAGGAACATATCACCATCCAGCAGGCCGTGCTCAAAGGCTCCCAGCTCTCGTGTTCGATAGCCATCGTGTGCGTGTATGTGTGGCAGGACGCCGTTCTCCTCCTTATCCTTATGCATAACAACTGCGAAATACCAAAAAGTACGAGAAGGAAACTTAAATTTGTATAAATTTCATTAGCCATAAATAGTTGATGCTCCATTTGGCTCATAAATAACTCGTCCAATTGTTTTTTGCCATAGTAACTTCATAAAAATCCAATACATCAAATAAATATTTACAGCCTGGGAAGGTACTAAAAATTGTTTATGGTGTCATTGTAATATTTTACGAGTCCATCCCCTTCCCAACTTCAAGCGCCTGGCACTGGCTCCCAGTCGTATGACATTTTTTGAGGGTGGGTGGCCGCCATATTTTTCCTTCCCTTTTTATAATAAATTTGTCACAAAAATTGATTTATGTGCGATAAACGATAACAGAAAATGGAAGTTCATATATAAAAAAGTATTTGTATTCTCAAACGAAAACCGAGAAGAAAAATATGTATAAAATATGCCCGGGCAGTTGCTGTCATAAATTATGATTTTTATCAGAGCCGCAAATGGAAAATGTATAAAAAAGAAAATAAACCTAATTTACGCATGGCAAGCCTTAAGGAACACACACAAGGGCCACCCCCAACGAAAAAAAATATTTACGAGAACTTGGCTTCAATTTCAAAGCCTTTTTTGCCTCAATTCAATTAGCAGCTACCCGAAAAAAAAACAAAGACGAATTGTCAAGCTGTTGGCTTAGGCCGTAACTTAGATACTCTTCTTAAGATACTCAGCTCAGAGCAAAAAGCTGAGAGCAAAGCTGACTCTTGATTTTTGTGTACACGATTTTGTACCTAAAGCCTTGTACTCAGATTGCCAAAATGCTGTCACACTATGGCTTTTGCTGTGAGCCTTAAAAGTGTTTCTATCGGGTGTGTTCCAGAAATCTCTAGAGATTTTCGTATAAACGATTTGATTTGGAACTAAACTGGGGGACTTTATATGTGAAATGATAAGAATAAGGTTGGCTACTAGATCCTAGGTCTGTAAAACCGTACGCATTAAATCTACTTGGCTTTGAGCAGTCGGTTTCAAATCGCTCAACTTTTGTCATCTTATCTAGTAGCAGGGCTTATTTGTGGCACTTCATATTTAAGGACAAATTGTTTTAATTCAAAATGCAATACCAAAATCTCTAGAGATTTCTGGAACACACTCAGAGCAGTGTTTAATTATTGATTTTGTTCAGTGGCCTCAGTCGAAGCAGCAGCACGTCTTCGCTGTCAGAAATCGACGGCAGCGCAAACACATCCACCTATTTTCCCACTCCGAAATGGGCGACTTTAAAACGAGCTCGTAAAATCAGCTTCAACAGCTTTTTATAGCAAGTCAATGTTCTGCGTGCTAGAAAACTCTCTTGTCTGAGCCGATATGTGAGAGCTAGCATGATCGTAGCGTCTGTCTTCAGAAGTTATTTGTCTTAATTCTCCTTAAGGGAAAAATTTTAAATTTAATCGAGTCCATTAAAAAGTTTACGGACTCTAAGGACCCGTGCACACATGCAGCTGAAAGATGAACTGAAGGCAGAACTATAGGTCGAGCTTTGAGCTTTCGAAAAACAAACAGAGCACACGACATTGGTAAGTTCAGCTTTGTTTGAATGAACTAATCATAACCTACGAAACAACAAATAGTAAGTAAAAGTGCGTTCAAAAAAGCAATATTATACCAATAGAATTTTGACGGAGCAAATATGGGAGTCAATCTCAAAAAAGGCAATGCTACAAGTAATAGACCATTTCCACTATGATTACTTATTTCGAAATGTACATTTTTGATTTTTAAGCATTTCAAATGATATGTTCATATTTTGTTTATATCCAAGAAAATAGCCAAATCCATCTTGTTTGAACATTTTGAAATATATAAATCAAATAAAAATCCCGACTACAAAATGTCAAATGTCGTCTAGGGACTTTCCGGTTTTTGAATGCGATTATTATTCAAAGTATAGTCGAAAGTATCCATTTCCATTCTGACGTTATTCATAATTTTATTGAATACTTTTATAATTGAACATGTGTATAATAAAGTTCGCCTAACAATAAGACTCTCGAGAATCCATATTCATATTTTCCTTTGATTTAATTTCTGTGCACTTCTAAATTTACTGCAAGTATAAATTTTCGCAATCGGGAAGACAAGCAGGAACAAAATTGTAAAGCTTATAGCTCAGGTTGGCGGCGTTGTGTTCACATTTTTAAACTTATAGGTTTGCTGAGTCAAATTCTGTTGTCAGCAAAGCTTTCAGTTCACCTTATAGCTTCATGTGCGCAGCCCACACATCATCATGATTCTACTATGAATTTTACAATCTATTCACATTTAAATTAAAACTTCACAAGCAGAACTACTAAACCGTCATGTGTCATATGTCGAACATGGTGATCGCAGCCTTATGAGCTCTCTGATTAGACCTTATCAGTGTGACCTTAGAACTGTTTAATCTACCGCAGATTAGATATTGACATTGCAACAAATCCTGGAGAAAAGCACAGAAAAACAAATGAACATCAATTTGGTAAGGGTATAGTTCGAACAATCATGCTTGAGAAAAAGTTCGCGTTAAAGAATAGCTTTAGTCAATTTTTTAGAACTTATGTAACTACCACAATATATTGAACGAATACAAATAATTTCACAGTGCTTAATCGGAGCATTAAATGCTCAAAATCATATCCAAACTTGTTATATTTTAACTTCGAGAGGGAAATAATAACTCTTGCAAACCGATTATACTTCCGGTTCAATGCGAGTTCAGAGTACTTTCTCGAAAAATTTAAAATAAGGGCTAGGGCATGCTTGGCTCTTACAAATATAAATTTCTAAATATATAGACGTACACCGAAAGATTAAGCTATCTTCCTTGATATTTTAATAAGATTTAAACGCGATGTTCTGTATTGACCGTAGTCGAGAAATTAGCTGTTATATGTAAATTAGAGCTACTATTAAGAACAGATTGGAAATGAGCTCAGAATTGTATGAGTTCTAACCAAAACCATTTTCAACCTATTTTATGAACTTTTATTTTGTTTCAAGGATGACTTGAGAATTTATAAGAATTGAATAAGAGTAATTCGGGTTCTACTTAAGACCATTACAACCAGAAAGTGTGATCAAAAGGATTTTAAAATATTTATTTAATTATATTCTGAAAAAGTTTTAAATCCAGTATTTCGGGACTGAAAAAATGGATTTTCAAATAAGAATTTTGATTATTACAAAATTATTCACTAACAAAGTTTGAACTTTTATCAAGTACACAGTTTTTGGTGTTTCTCTGAGGCTGGAACGACACTTGCTTTTTTACCGACAATTTCTAGCGGCAATATTGTCGGGCGAATAGTGCGAACACGGCGAATTCGGTGCATACTTAAATTATATACCAAAAAAATCGTGAAATTAGTTGAGAATATAGTATTTCTACCCGAATTTTTTAGTATTTGCCACAAGAAAGGTCACACTGGCTGTTGTTGACATCTGACTCAATTCAACATTTTAAAGTAAACAAATGTAATATGCATGTGTGTGCTTTAACGACCTTTATGATAATCAAACCATCAATAGTACGCTGGCTCTAGGTCTCGTTATGTTTGCACATAACTTCAAAAACTAACTGGCTGCCAGTACCATGCTACTCTGTACTCAAACTATTGGTTACTGTGTTAGAAGCGGGGAGGAAATCTCTCTCACTAACATTAGCAAAGCCAAGATTGGGGAACACACACAGTCACAAAGGTACTGGCAGCCAGCACTGTTCTTATGTGTGCCGGATTTTGCTGTCAAGTCGTTTAGGAATTCCCAAACGATTATGGTAGCTCCGGCATGGAGTAAGAGTCGTTGGGGCCAGTACATTAGGCAAAGGTCACTGAAGATCTGGTAGAGGTACCAGTGAAACAGCTGTATGACCACCTAGCCTCCTTTGTGCTGTGTTGTGTTTCCTGCTTTTTGAAGTTATGTGCAAACATAACGAGACCTAGAGCCAGCGTACTATTGATGGTTCAAATGTAATATGTTTTAATAGGGTGACAGGATGACTAGGTTAGAATAAATGGGCTGCTCGGCCGATTCCGTGATCAACTAAAGACCTTATGGCCCTTTGTGATGTGGGTTAAAAAGGAGTTTGGTGGATGTGGGTGGCTGTGAAGGGGCGTTGACAGTGAGCCAGGAATTCTAGGTGCAGAGACCTAGGTCATCTAAGAATTGCATTTTGATACCTTGCAGAGGGTATTCAGGTCTGATGTTTTGAGCGCATAAAAGGAATCACATATTTATTTAACCATGTCCGTCGTGGTTTGGCTAGCCAAATGTTCACAAAAGAAGCGCAACCTATTTCGAGGGAAAAATTTACATGTTTTTTTTTTAGAAAAATAATAAATTCATAACCAAAAACTAAATTTATATCATTAAAATTAATAAAAAGTTTATTTGCAAGATGCATTAAGTAAATTTATGTAGCTTAATAAGTAATCAAAAATAGCCGCCACAGCAAATTGTTGTCTAGCGACAATATTGCATCTAGCGAAAACAATTCTGCCGACTGCTCTGCCTCTAGCAGCAATATATTGTGCGGCGAATTCAACAACAGTCTATCTCGCTCTCACCCATTGAAATTCCTATAAGAGCGAAATTGCTGCTAGAAATTGTCGGTAAAACAAGCAAGAGTCATTCCAGCCTGAGTGTGGCACTAATCTTACACTGACGTTAATTGTTGTTCAAGTTAAAAGTTGCTTGCCGAAGTCATGTATCACTGTGTGTTAGAAAGAGACAAAGCCACATTTCCTCTCTCTCTTCTTGGGGAACCCTGGTTTAGTCTCACCTGCTCACACTAAATATCGCCAAAGCGTAGAAATTGGTGTGATTACCGTTTTAAAGCGCGTTAAAAATGAGAGAAAATAAATGACACACATAAACACATTCAGTGCTAAAATTAACCGTTATGTTTCATTTTCAGGTGCACTTCTTTTAATTAAATAAACTATAGAAAAAATGTTAATTAATTAACATATTTTTTATTCACTCTAATAATGAGAGTAACCTCCTTCAGCACTAATTAACTCATAGATCCTATTCGGCATACTGTCTACGAGGTTTTTTAAATCACGAAAGGACAGTTCTTCTGTAGTCATAAGAGTGCTTTTAAATGCCATCTCCAAGAATCTACACTCACAGAACGCAGCCCAAACCAACAATGATCCTCCTCCAAAATTTATCTTAGACAAGTACAGGGGTTCCTTTCTCAAATCCCTCCAATAGTGCGAACACCCATCGGGAAAATCCAATTTATATTTTTCTCATCCGAGAAAATGATCTGGAGAGATAAATTAGTTTTTGCAATGCTCCATGCAAACTTTTGATCTTTGTCCTGTCAGCTGCCATGTTATTTTTGGCAAATTTCATCCGGGCTTCTTTATGGCGGTCTAGTAACCTTGCGGCCACCTTTAATTTATGTCGCACTATGCTTTCAGATTTCTTTTAAGCCTGTGCAACGGTCCAGGGAGACGCTTTTAGGCCACACTCGGCCGCTAATTCATTAGCGGTCTTTAATAAATTACTTGCAACACTCACTAATCGGCGCTGGTCTCGCTGATTTATCTTCGGATTACGTTCTCCGGTTATTTATTTTCCATAGTCATTTTGGTTTTTCAAAAAATTTTGCACAACTTAGTCGGAGCGACCAATTTTTGACATAATTTCACGAAATGAGCAATTCTCACTTTTGAGGGCCAGAATTTGGCCTTTCTCGGCATCTGACAGCACTGGCCCACTCGAGTGTACACAAATAAAATCGCAGCCAATCGCAACAGAATAAGAAATTAAATTGCGCGGCTATAGTGATGGACCAAGCAGAAATCGAAAATGAAAAATATCGGTTAATTTTTGCACAGAGAGTGTTGATGTATGTCATTTATTTTCTCTCATTTTCAACGCTCTTTCAAACTGCGCAAAAGTCGCATATCTTGTATCTCATCTACACAGAAAAAAATAGGTTGAGATATTTTCAAACTTTTTAATCTTTGAGAAGCCCGGCATGAGGTTGAATATTTAATCTCGACTTCCTGGATATTCTACACAATTCAAGCTTTTTAGGATTGGCCCATGCCTTTCGAACTTGCATCATTCCAAATGTGCTTACTTCATTTCCCCTCGAGATTACATGTCCCTAAATTGGACAGCGGGGGCGAAGAGATATAAGTAGCATTTTTGACATGCTGCAAGTATCGATGGGGATGGTGGTGTTCGATGAGATGATGTTCCATTCGTCTTCAGTGCGCATGGTCGTGGGTTCGAATCCCAATTAAGCCCAAAAATTGTAATATTTCATTGTTTCTCAGAAGTCTTTAAAGTGTCTTTGAAGAGTGTATAAAGGTTATATCCAATGGCAAACGGCCTGGCGGAAGAAAGGAAGAAGAGTTAATCTTTCTTGTGCTGGAATTATTTGCTTAATTCAATATTTTATAGCATTACCACGGGTCAAATGAAATCTTTCTTGGGATTAAAAAAGTCGTATCAACTCAA
This sequence comes from Lordiphosa stackelbergi, assembly GCA_018904235.1. NCBI lineage: Eukaryota > Metazoa > Arthropoda > Insecta > Diptera > Drosophilidae > Lordiphosa > Lordiphosa stackelbergi. The sequence goes on along the minus strand of JAEIFU010000213.1, from coordinate 135,952 downwards.
TCTTTTTTTCTGATCGGGTCAAGAATATCCGCAATCCCGTATGGATAGATTCTTTTGTTTTGGAGTGTAGTGCTCTAATGGTCCCACATCCAATTTACACCAGATACCAAGATAAGTCTGCTTCTGATATCATTTTAAATAGCCAGCTCCTACCTAATATGCCCCGATTTCTAAGGGTATTAACAAATTCCAGTAGTGGTAGCTGGACACCTTGTCGCCTTGGTATAATCTCAGCTTTGCTGGGGCTTTTTATCAAATTAACCAAAGTGCTTTGTGGTGGCCGTAGCCGAAAGCCAGATTGTTCATTTTAGCAAAAGTGCGATAAAACAAACAGTTGTCGGCCGAAGGAACGGACTAACCCCAATAGGGCACCAAACAAATTGCATCATATGCGTGTGCGTGTGATCCTGGCCAACTACTTTTTGGCTCAGGTCACGAAATAATTATTCATAATTTAATTAGGCTCAGTTTACATTTTGCGTTGTAAGTAGTTAAAATATGTAGGAATATTTTATTTTATTTTTTTGTTGTTCTTGCTTTCACGTGCATAAACTCATTTAATTAATTTCTGTTCCCATTTCGAGCCACTTTTATTGCACACACATAAAAACCAAGGAAAAAGTCTGGACCAACCCTCGTCACAGGGCAAGAAGGAAACCACCACCGAAATGAGGCGACGACGCGACGGTGGATGAACTTGGTAAATCTCGCTCCGTGCCGGAAAGGCGCAAAATCTCTGCCCAAAGGGGGCGGGACATTACCAAATGGGCTACGGGGAAAAGCGTGTGCGCAGACTACAAGAAGAAGAAGAGGAAGATACTGCGCCATAATCACACTGCAGCCCCACCACCACCATCAGCAACCAACCAAAAGCGAAAGAAGAATGGCGTCAATTATGCTAGGGGCACGGCACGGCACGGCATGGCGCAAACAATAAATAAAGTTTAAATTTTCTGACATTTTGGCAAATATTTTTCGTGCCGACATAAGCAAATATGTCATGGAAATGTCAAAAAATTGATTGAAAAAACTGACAGCCCAGCTGTCGGTATTGACGGCGCCCGGGAGAATCCCGGTTTAAAGTCAAACGTTTTAGGGTCTTTAAACTGAACCAGGCCCTAGACATTGTACCTGTTTCGCTCGCCCCACTATTCTATTCAGCCACTTATGGCCATTGCATGCGAACCTACGTAAGTCACGCAATGTTTTGTCTGATACAATTCCTAAAAACAGCTGAGCATTGGCCGGCGTGACAATGCGACGCCTCCAACAACCAGGTAGGCAGGTGCATTGCCTGACTGATTGCATGTCCGCCTGCCCCGATGTCTACCCCAACTCTCACCGAAAAAAAACTGGAGCAACGCACGAAAATTGCCCACCAACGCTTTTAGTATGTTTATAGGTTAAGAACTCTAAGCCTTGGCCCCCTCCCACACACACACACACACACATGCACTTGCAAGGAGATTGGCCAATAATTGACCTTGCTTTTACACCACTTCCCATCTCATGTGTCCAATTTAATATGCTTACAATTTCCACATGGAAATTACATTCGGGCTTTTGTGTCATCTCGTCGCTTCCCACGACGACAACAAGATGACAAAAACCAGTTGGAACCCCACTGCCAGCCCCGGAGCCAGGCCAGCAAATGGCAACATGATTTGCTGGCAAATCTATGACTAAAATACGACGTAATGAAAAACTAAAGAAAAAAGGCAGGTTTTAATCATGTGTGGGAACTCTGGTTGCCAAAGCAGGGGGCTTCAGCTCGAATTTCCGAAAATGTTGAACAAGTTTCTGACTGGAGGGAAAATTTTGATGAGCATTTCGATTTCTTGACCATTCTTGACAAACCACTGAACTAATTCTAAACAAAATCGTGGCATATGATTTTGGAAAACCTTCGGTTTATCGAGTTTCAGGATGATCAACTGAACACAAAAAAAAGGGTTACACACAGTTTTCAAAAACTTTCCATTTTTTTTGGAAACTCTAAACTCACAGAATCCATCCAAGCAAGTGCGTAAGTTAAAGTCGGCCATAAACGACTTTGATATACCCGTTACTCAGGGGAAGAACTGTTTAATAGCCTAGCTGTGTTCCAGAGGGGTGACGCCGAAAAGTATGCAGCATTTTTAAACTCGGCTATTTATTATCCGATGCTTATGAAATTTTAAGGGATTATAGATATAGCAAATATAACTGTAAGTTTTAAATTTCAGGTCGATATCTAAAAATGTTGGGAGTTATACAACATATTTTTTCTGTAGGGACGAGGAGGGGCGTGGCAAATATTTTAAACAAACTTGATCATCATACATTTCAAACTGTGTTGCTCTAGCTCTTCTAGTCTCCGAGATCTAGGTGTTCCTGCAGACAGACGGTGAATGTTATGACCATTCGGCTGTTGATACTGATCAGGACAATATATACTTAATATGGTCGGAAATATTTGCTTCTGTCTGTTTCATTCAATCCAACTATACGAGTAACGGAATTTTGCAAGGTAAGTGTACGGAAAACCCTTGAAAATAGTGGTGCATACCCTTTGGGCCGAAACCATTTCGCTATTCTCACCGTCACCAGCAGAACGCTTGCCGAAGCTTGTGCCAAGAGAGCGAGCAGCTTTTCAGTCGGTGGTCAGCGGTCGATGAAGTACGTCACACAACACACAATGAAAAGCGCTGCTCTAGAATGTAAGAAAATTACCAGATATGGTGTACTATATAGCAAGGACATTAACTTCAGCTGATTTAAAAAAATCCTTTGTTAGATTTTAACCTTTAAAAAATGGAGATGTAAATGGATTGAATAAGTTCTATGGGAACACAAAACTTGCCAAGCGTTTAAAATTACTGCGCTGGTTAGGACCTGTTACTCCTGTGATAAACAAACTTGGTGTGAACAGGAGGCAGCTTACAGCAACCATAAACGCCCGGCACTTATAGCAGCAACCGACACTGTTAATCGGATATTTAAAAACAAATAATGGACCCAAGACCACAAAGTTGTGTAGAAAAAACAGGTAAGGTTTCTCATTTGTAGTACAATGTTCTCAATTCAAGAACAATTTTTCTTCATTTGTTCTCATAAAATTTGAGTATAGAACTTATGTTCTCAGCAGGTTTTTTCCCTCTGTGTCGCATCAAAAAGAAGGAAAAAGTTCAATTTAGTTTTTAACCCACCTGATGCTGACTTTAACGACTTGAATCAATTTAACGAAAAAAAGAAAGAAAGACTCTAATGATTCTCTATTGCCAAATTTTTGGTGTGGAACCTAAGCTTACGTTTCTCTTTATATGAACTGAAAGGTTGCTGTGCGGCAGAGAAAGGTTTTTGCGCCTTCCGTGCAGTAGTTGCAATACCTTTTCTTTATGCCACAGCCGATTGAGTAGACCTTGGTGCCTTGGTGACCTTGGTCAAGAAAAACCGAGACTCTTCAATGTGAGTCATTCCCCTAAACTTTTATAATGTTCAATGAAAGGTGAATTGAACGTCCCACTATAGGACAAGGAAGAAAATGAACAGCTAAGCAAAAAGGAAATGAAAAAGTCGCTTAAGCCCGACTGTAATATATACTGCAAAAGTCTTTGCTCTGTATGAACTTTGCTCTAGCTGTCTTTGCTTTCGAAGAAGCAAAGGTAAACGACGTTGAATTGTAATGTCAAAAGAGCGCGATATACTCGCATACGAAATGCATTGCTAAATTTTTTTGGTGTTTCCATCAACACACGAATCTTTTTGAGCTCTCTGCTCGCATGAGTACAAGAAATGAGCAACACAAGTGGCGTCGAATATCATTGGCTCTGCAGCGAAGCCAAATTCTACCATGAGTGGAGTAAATACTGTATAATTTTTTTACAGTGGTTCAAACGCTCGGGTGTGAAAAATATCAATTACAAATTCAGTACACTAGTAGTTGCAGTGCAGCTCTCAGCCCATCGGGTGTGACACAAAAATCACTAGAGATTTATAATCATATACTTAACAAAAAGCCCAAGGGAAAGATACAAAATCCCATTAGTGAGAATTAGACACAAAAACAAACTATGGTAAATTCGAAATTTATCATTGGTAAATGATAAAAAAATTAATATTTGCCCAAATGTTTTCCTTTTAAAATCAAATTTGATTTCGATTTTTGTTTAAAAAAACAAAAAAATGGAGGGAATCTAACTTCGTCTCGACCGAAGTTTATAGATGGCACCTGTTCGATATATTCTTCCGATTTTGATTAATCTCTCCAATATTGTGTTGAAACAGAAAATATTCATAACAAGAAAGTATAAAGACGCTAACTTTGAAAGAACGCTAACACTAGAACTACTTTTCGTCCGATCGGTATTGATATTGATATATAACGATCAGTAACAAGTTTGGGAGCTATAGCATTAAAAACAAAAAACACTTTTTCAGACCTATCTTTTGTCTTTTGCCGATTTTCATAAAACTTGTAGGAACTATCTGAAAGCATGCGTTGGAGACAAAAAAGTTTTTCTCACTTAAACTAGTTTTTCGAACGATCGTTCCTATGGCAGCTCCGGCCGGTTCCGACAAATTTGCAGCGTACTTGAACCAAATATCGTGCAAATTTTGTCACGATAGCCTTAAAACTGACGGAGGAGATAGCATTGAAGCAGACGGATAAACGGACAGACGGACACATCAGCTCAGCTCGTCATGCTGATCAATAATATATTTACTTTATATGGTCGAAGAAGAGGTCGCAAAAATCGGTTCCCCGTTTGCCTGTGTCAGAAAACGCCCGCTTTCGCGCGAGCACATTCAATAATGGTACTGAAACAACCATCAACTACGCTCTCTGCCTCTCATTGGTTGTGAGAGGAGAGAAACACATATTTTTTCCTTTTTTCTGTCAGGCCTATCACGGGCTCTTTTGGCAAAATTCACTCATTCAAAAGGTCTTCTTTCCATGTGTGCAAATGTGTGTAGGCTAACAGCTTCCCAGCCAGCAATTTAGCCAGCGGCTTGCAAACCAAGCTTAGTAAGATTGCAGCCTGCGACATTTACAAAACGCTTGCTACGCTAAGGGATTTGCGCATGTCGTTTCGGCAACCGAGACAAATTTCGTGCTAACTCTCTCTCTTGCTCTTTTGGCAAAACTTCTGATATTTCAGTGCTAGGCAGCTGCAGCTGTCAAGGCACGCACAAAAAAAGTTAACCTTGAGCATGAGCAAGAACAAATATTGTGTATCCCATTGTCATTGTAATTCTTGAAGAGCGAACAAGTGAACAATTGTTATAATTTCAGAAACTTTAACTTACGAAAATGGAGGCAAGGAAAAGGACTTTGTATTTACCTTAAAATTGGGAAAAACGCCAATTTAATAAAATTTTAGTTTTCAAATAATAAAATTATCCATACAGAATATGCACAATATAAATGTATAAAACGCTTAATTATTTCTCTAACAATATGTCTTTTGTAACCGTATTTACAAAGTTTGTAGAAAGCGTATAAAAATAAATAGTAAAACACGTTTTGCAATCGTCTTTTTTAAGCTTATAAAAATGGGTGCGTTTTGAATTTAAAACGCTTACTTTGATGCGTATTATAAATGTCACAGCAGCTTTTTATTAGCGTTTTGCTTATCTTTGAACGCTAACAAAACGAGCATTTTCAAAGAAATATCATATCAATGGGTTAGGCTCGGCTAACAACATATGAATGTGTGCGAAAAACTATATTAATTCTCTCGTTCTTTCTCACGGTGACTCGCTCTCTGTTTGTGCTTAACTCTGGCGCTCTCTTGAGTCTGCAACCGTTTCAAATAACAACATTTGATCACCGATTGACTAAATTGGGCCTGGTACTAGGTTGCTCTCAGACCGATCAGTGCTGTGTGTTCAACCACGGCCACCGAGCAGTGAGCGAAATTGCAGCTTTAGTTCGGTTGAGGGAAGCTCGAGCGCGTTTTGTTTTTGTTTTTTTTGGTCAGTGAAGTGAGCAGAGTAAACTGAACTTTGGGATAAGAGTTATTTACGAGCTATAGGTCGGTGATGTGCTTTCTTCTATGCGATGCAACCGGGATCGAACTCAAATTTGAAAAAAAATTAAAGTTTTCTTTGAGAAGGGAGGGGCGTTTCGACCTACCACATTATCATCCCACCACGCCCAAAGCCGGTTTTGCTATGCTGTGGATAGACTTTTTTTATTGGCCTAACAAAGGCCAAGCCAAGCTTCTCACCATCTCTTGGCGTATGTGCATTAAATTTTTCGCACAAGAGTAAAGGGACCTACAGATTAACGCTTTTTCTTTTTCCTAGGCTAGTTACTTCACAGCTGGCTCCAATAGCTAGTAAAGGTGACCGGATGTGTAGAAGCTAATTTCTAAAGAAAGAATATAGTTTTTTTCTACTTGATGTTCCGAGGCGGGATCGCGCCCACGACCTCCCCCAAAGCAGTCCAGCACACTAACCGCTGGGACACACACGGCCAGTGCACATTGGGCCAGCGAGCCGTTTTTCGACGAAAATTTAAATTTTTTATAGAAAGTAAACCTATTTTAACAATAAAATTTGAATAGTATATACTTTGACTAAAATGAATCAAAAGATTTGAATTGTTTTGATGCATCCCTGAAATTTTGGCAGCCCTTCAAAGTCAGCTGTTTGATTGCATGCGTAATAAACTAAAAAGCGTGGCTTAAACAATTTCCACTACAATTATGGAAAAGAAAGACCAAGGTATGTAGAATATTTGTATTAAAAAAGATTTTGTTCATGTTTGTTAATGTGTATTTTGTGTGCGATTATTTGTGTTGTCCAAAAGTAGAAAAAAGCTAACCTGCTAACCCGTCTGTTGTGGATTATAACTAATTTTGTGCCAAGTTGTGCCAAAAAGTTATTATGTGTCATTATAGTGCAAAGTGTATATAAACTAATTTTAAAAAGCTTTTTTGCACCATTTTGCTCCGATGTGTATAAATCCCTATTATTGTAGCTGTGGTTGAGTTCGCCTATGAGCAACTGCTTGATATCTACATACAAAACAATCGTAGCGCATCTGCCGTTTTGAGTTGGATTTATGATGAACTGAAAGAATTCGACTTAAGCACGGAGAAAAAGGATGAAATCAACACCAAAGTGAGAAGGTTTTTGGATGTGATTCATTGCTTTCTGACGGCTCGCTTTTTGCGACAACAATAATCCCCCTAAAGTTAATGGACCATATTGAAAATGTATTTTGGAAGAATCGTACTCCTCAGTCGATTAGATTTTGTAGACTAGTCAAGCTTGAGTTTGTTAAAGATACGATTCTTGCTGAGAAAACAAATTTGGATAATCAAATAAAAGATTTGTCTTCATATGTCTGCACCTTTGTAAATGGAAAATCAATTACAGTTAAATATGATCTTTAAATGACACTTTTAGATGGAAAAGTTTTAAATATTTTGACTGAAACCAAATCTTGCCAATTGCGTCCGATATGTGGAGCGAGTCCAAAAGACTTCATGGAAAATGCCAAAATGGACTCACCAATATTAAAGCCAAAACATGAAGCATTAAAATATGGCATAAGTCCTCTACATGGTTGGATTCCATTTTTTGAATTCGTTCTTAAAATTGCATATAGACTGAAATTTAAAAAATGGCAAGTGAGAGATGAAAATGGAAAAAAAGAAATAGCGAAACAAAAAAAAAAAACGATTCAGAAGCAGATGTGGAATGCTATGGCTCTACATGTGAATAAGCCTAAGCAGAATGGCAATGGAAATACCAACGACGAAAATACAGCAAAGAAGGAGTTCGCACAACCTAAGCAACTAGCTGAAATCTTAGGTCTTGATGAATTTCTCATTGCATATTTTTACAATATTTTAATTGCTATTTCTTGCCATTCTTGGGTCAGCAAAATAAACTACCCCTACCAGCAGACGTAATCGAACTTTTGGAATCACCAAACTTGCTATATTTTTGTAACATGAACAATAATAACAATGTTCCCGTTTTTGATGCTAACAATAGTGATAGTGATTCAGATTCTGACTCTGGAAACCCGTTTTCAATAGAAATTGATGTAGAAGACGACTTTTAGGAACATTTTTTAATGTAAAATACTAATTTATAGTCATTTTGAATGCATTGTTATTTTTTTTTATTATTATTAAGGTTAAGTGTTAAAAAATGAATTAAAACATTTGTTAAATTTATCAGTAGTTATTAATTACCGTACAAGTATCAATAAGAGGAAACCTATCTCATATGGGCGGCTAGGGAAGGCGTCGTCAGATCGGGCTGAAACTTAGATATATTTTTATGTGCATCAAAAAAAAAATAAAAAAAAAAAAAAAAAAAAAAAAAAAAAAAAATAAAAATTTTTTATTAAAAAATTGGTGGGGGGGGAGAGGAGGGGGGGGGTAGTTTGGTTTAAAAAAAAAAAAATTTTATTTTTTTACAAAATATACGGTTTAAACACAGGCCGTTAAAAACGAAACACACCGAAGACCGCATCTGGGCTGACACGACTATCAGGCACGCGCGAGAGATAGCGACCAAATCATAGTTAAGAGTGCAGCCACTCTTTTGCCTTTGTTCTCAGTGTGTTCGCTCTCTCACTCGGTTGTTAAGAACGATTTGTACTCGTACTTAAAATTCTGATCATACTGTCGGTATCAAATCATATTGCATTTTTTATTCTGTGCACTTTTCTTAGTTTAAGCACGAGAGAATGGGAGCCACAATTTAAAATTCAACCCGTTAGAAAAAGTCTAATAGAAGTGATTTCATGACAGTAGCAGAAGAAACTGCTTAAAGACGCTTGTACAACTGGAACAGTTGCCTATTAAAGCCAACTAAATTTGCACCTTGGCCAAATGCTTCTGCTAACATATTTAGATTGATTTTTGATTACTGAATTTAATGGCAATTCCAAGAAAATAGACTAATTTGACTAGTATGTAATTTTATGACCAAACGCTGGGGTAAACAGCCAACGGAATGGCGTGCCGCCGAGAAAGGAGAAGCAAACTATCAATACCGAATGGCAAACTAATGCTCTTTGGCAGTTAATTACGCAACTCATCAATTAAGCGGGAGGGAGGCAGCCGCTTGAGGTGAGTGCACACACCCTGGGATACCAGGATCAACATTAAAAATGTACAAATTGCGCGTCTTAACAATTATTGCCTGACCAATAAGGTGGCCAGCAATTATGGCCAGCTCCCCACAGCTCTTCCCGCCCAGCACAAGACAATGGGCCATTAGTAGCGCGCTTTAATTATTTAGTTTCAAGCAAAAACCGAAAGAGAGCAAAAAACGAAAAAAGTAAATGTAGTGAGAAGGGGGCGATTACATAGGACGAGTACATAGGGCGAACTCTGCTTTTGGGTATAGAGAAAATAATTTTTGTTCGTTTGCTGTGCTCGGGCGCCAAGTTTTGCGCAAGTCAGGGTCAACAACTGGGCCCTAGGATGCACAGCAACCCCCCAGAGAGAGATACATACATACAGAAAAAAGGATACTGAGGCCAATGTTTGGCTTCCACTATTCAATTCTAATCGTCTTGAGTGCTTCCTGTCGCTGTCGCTAATCCACACAAAACGACACACGTCGCCCGGCACTAAACCCGTATTCCCAGGGTCCGCATGCCCACACACTAATTGTAAATTAAATGATCCCGATAATATCCGAAAAACATCTAGACAAACAAATGAAAACCAAAATGAAAACAAAACTTTGACCCCGCGTGTCCTGCGGGCCACACGCCGCAACGGTTCTGGTCCATTAACTCGTCGTCCAGCGGCGGGTACGCGTGTCGTCGGTGGATGTCAAAGGAAACTAATGTTTATATTGACTTTTCACAACAAATGCAGCGACACGTGTCTCACGGGGACTGCTCCTTTTTACCTATAGTTTTTGCAATTAACGCTGAACTTCGTTTGACCGCTAATTGTCAAAATATTTACTCAAGTACGAGTGCCGGGAGGGGCGGGGGAGGGGGTGGTGGGCGACACTTTTCTTTTTTTGCGCACTTAAACTTAATTAATGCCAATTAAATTCCTCTTTTGTCGTTAAAAAACAAAAGCCGGCAGAAAGTGCCATTGAACTGGCACTCCATAAGAATGAAGCCATCAAAACACTTTGAGTTTGTTTAATTTTGACCAATATTTGTGTACACATTCGCCCGGAGAGAGGAGACCGCCTTAATCCGTCAACATTACTAATTTCGCCACGTGCGTGTGTCTAGTCCTGCGCCCTCCATTCCGGCGTTGAAATTACTTTTGAATCATTTATGAGTCATGTTTTCTGAGGGGAGCATAATCGATTTGGCTCACCTTCTGTTGTCCCGTGGTACTCACCTTGAAAATAACTTTTGGTTCTTAAATAACTAACGGACAGCCTTAATATGCTCAGTCGATCCAATTTGCTCAGAATATTCTGCTCGAAGGGCAGCAGCGAGGCAAGCAGATCCAGCTCGGCGTTGAGGCGCTCACGATGCCGCTTTGATGGATTGCTCTTTGTGACGCCATCCTTGGGCGGCGGTTTTAGGCTGCAATGAAAAACCGAAACAGAACGAAACGAAAGTGAAAATTAAAAACACAATTTTCATGCCTCGAGACGAGTAGGTGGAGTGGAGGTGGAGGGGGTTGGTGGGGGTTGAAGGTAAAGTCAAAATATGGCACAATGGAAGTGAGTCGAGGCGAGAGCAGCTGACGCTTGAACTTGGAAAAAGGTCAAAATTATTAATTGCACTTATCAGTTACCCAGGAATAGACACTCTTAGTAGAATTCCACCCTCACTTGGCGCAACACTCAGTCATGGTGGCGGTACCGAACCGACGGAATGGTACATAAATCGATTCGATAGACTCACTTGATTTGTTAATTACAATAACAGAGTTTGGTAAAAGAGATCCTTTGCAGCCACGCTAAGCTGTCGTTTCAAAGGCTGCAAGACTCCAAAAATTCCGCAATATCCACCAAGTCCTCAAAAAATTGATACTCCCAGTGGCTGAGTGAAAGATGATTTGTATCTCTTCCCCAGACATTATGGCTTACATTGATTCTGCTGGCTCTACGATTAATGGTGCTAGGACCAGCTATCAAAGTCTAAAAAGATATTGTTTAACATATAGACCAGGGGTGCCCAAGCCCATTCCGCAAGTCACACATTCGTTGTGGCTTTACGCAAAGGTATAGCAGGCGCATATGGCCTTCTCGCCTGCCTTATGCCTGAGTCCCCGCCATAGCCCCTGGAGGCCAAACGCATTCGGTAATTTACACGTATAAAAGCCGAATGCTTGCCGAAGTCATTACTCAATGAATGTCGAAGATTTTGTTAGGAGAGCAGTCAGCGTTATAAGAAAATCCCTTCCGCTGCAGTATATTGCCGAGCAACGCTTACACATTTTCTGTCCTTCCTTCATAGGGAAACCCGCCTTGTGGGCTGAGAAAGTCGTTCATGCCTATTTGTGTTGTTTTGTTATACGCTCATCTCCTTAAGATTGTCTTTGTTGAATGAATGTGTGGGGGGGGTCTTATTTTGCTCATAACTTGAGTATCGTTAATATGATCTTTACCATATGTTGGGCAAATCGAAAAATACACTTTTATTAACATTTATCGTTAGAAGGTACGGATCTTCTATCAACAAAACTGTGGGAGATTTGATGCTCAAAATTGTGGGGAGGCGCATTCGCCCCATTCATGTCAAACCTGTATCTCTTACCATCTCTGAGATCTGTTTGTTCATACGGACAGACAGACTAATAGACTGACAGATGAACAGACGGACATGGCTATATCGATTTGGCTGTTGGTGCTGATCAAGAATACTTATATGTACTTTATAGGGTTGGATATGATTCCTTCTCCCTGTTACATATTTTTGCACAACCTTAATATACTTTATGTAGGTAAAAATTGCGTGCGCCCACACAACCTGTCGCTTCAAGTGTCAACTGCACATTCAAGTATTTTGGCCCAAGATGAGAACACCCAAAACATAGAGAGCGCCATATATTCTTCTCGCAAATTCACACCGAATGCTTGCCGAAGTCATGCATCACTGTGCGTAAGCGAGAGACACAGTCACATTTTCGCGCTCTCTTCTTGGAGTTCGGGTTTTGATTAATGTACACACAAAATAAATCTGGTGGATAAATTTAACTACACTGACAGTAACATTTCCCAAATTGTTGTTGTTGTTGTTTTGTAACGTTCCTTTTAACGCACGCCGCAGCGTAACTGGTAAAAACGTCCTTTCAAAACGTTCAATCGTGTTGAGACTAATGGCTCCGAGTTCGAATCCCCCCAGAGTAAGTAAACATTTTTAAAATAAAATAAAAATTTGCTTAATTCGAACAAATGTTTCAGAAGTAGTGGGTAGTGGGGTTGCCTCTTCTGCTCTGGGATGATGATGAGATCAAGTAGATTGTCAACTTGTGATAGCAAGAATAGTATCCCACCCTACTATTTTACAATTGTGTCAAAACAGTCAAATTACTAATTGTATGGTAAAATTACTGTGAATTCAGTAAGAAAAGTACTTACATCGGTAAATATTACCTATTAAGTTGGTTGACGCAATTCTAAACGCGATTTTCGGTTAGATTTACTATAGGAATAGTTCTCCTTACGTAAAGGCTTACAGTAAAAGTTGGTTAATTTTACCGACTTTGTTTGTGGGTTGGCGCATTTCAAAACCATAATGAAAATAAGAAAATTTTGCATTCAAACAAATCGTGTTCGGTAGGAAACTAATTGAATTTTGTGGCTAACCTTAATACGTATTTTTATCAAGTTTATCTTGGAAAAGATTTAATACAGAGTTCTATAGGCCGATAGGGTCAAAAGCAATGCTTATCACTTGAATCCCACAAGATCATCCACAGAATCGAAGTCAGAGACAGGTTAAACTCCGAACAAAAAATGCTAAATTGAGGGATAGAGAGTACTGGCTATTGAAGCAAGGCTGCAAACCTCTAAAATTTTACAGAAGGTTCGCTCCGGGGGTTCGAACCCGTTGAAAAGCGAAGGGTTCGGTTCGCGGACCGGTTCTCGGAACCCCTGAACTCAAGGTTTTGGTTCGAATCTCGGTTCGCTTTAACATAGAAGAATAATTTCGATTTATATTCTTCACGTCATTAATGCAATTTTAAATTCGTTAGCTGACACTAACAAAATTGTAGATTGTAAAGTGTTGAATAGGCCCGTTAAACTGTTTCCTGAGTTGCTGGAATAGCAAGTATAGTTAACGCAATGTTTTTTAAGTCTTCTTTTTTTCACCTTTCCAAAATTTTAAAACATTTGTCGATGTATTGGACAATAGTAGAAAGAAACTATAACATTTTTTACAGAGTTGATACACTCAGAAAAAAATTCGTTCTAAATCTACCGAAATCAAGCCCATTCGTTGACAAAAGTAGAGTAATCCCGCTTTTTCTTGAACCGTGAACAGCGGGTGTCATATTATGAAAATTTTGTGCTATCTTTATGAACGGCTTGGGCATGATTTAAGAACATTTTGTGCTCGCAAAATAAACGCTGAAAAAAATGTTTTAAATTAATTTTTTTTGTTTTAAAAGTAATTTTATTTAACATTTCATATTAAATTAGTTCTCTCTCTGACTTCGTCTTTTTTATTTTATTGACTTTGTCTTCTTTCTCTAGGGATCGAACTCATCACTTCGCACTGCTTAGTGCAAGAGTCGGCGTCGCTACCATCATGGCTACCGACCTCGCTTGGGACATTGCGGCGGAACTGCATTATTAAGGCAAAGCCAAAGCTCACCAAAGTGTGAAAGCTTTTGTTAAAGGCATTGCATTGAATGTTTTACGTGGAAAAACCAAGAGCTCGAGTCAGCGTGTTACCGAAGATTTTTTCGTGTTTTTGCTTATTTTGTTTTTTTTTTCTTTTTGTTTTTAATATTAATAATTATTCTAGAATGTAAAACATTTCTCAATGCGCCATTTTCGCGTTTTGTTTTGATTTGTGCCAGTTTTAGTAAGAAAGCTTTTTGTGGTGCTTTTTTTTTGTACCCTTTGGGTTTTTTTTTGAAAAGAAAATCCCGGACGGAGATTGTAAAAAAAAGCTCTCTTGTGGTGGGTTTTAAAATGGTCGTGTTTTTCTTAGTGTATTAATATTTGTTTATTGCTTTCTAAAAAAATTTTTCTTTTCCCCAACAAAAAGTTGTTTCTTTAAAAACTCTCATCAATAATTTCTTTTTGGAGCTTCAGCATGTTACAGACATGTGTAATGTGAAGTTAACATAGTTTGAAATCTCGGGTCTTAGAGCACTGCAGCCTATGTTGATACTTAGCTTATAAAAAGAACGTTTATCGAACGAATATAGTAATAATCAAAAGATTTCAGAACAGTTGCTCGAAATGAAAAGCAAACGGAATAAAATCACTTACTAGCTTACTTTGTGAATCCTGTAGCTTTAAAGTATTTTTTTGGCTGCAGCAATAAAAAGATATTTTGAACTATCAAATGTTATTAGGTGTTATTCTTTTCAAAGAACTCTGAATTAAAAAATCTTTAATACTTAGTAAACGTTAGTATTTTGTTAACCTAACTCAACCAAGTTCAATCACAATTCAATTTTTAATAAGTAAAGATTTTATATAATGTGAGTACGGAGAAGTGTTCGAACTCTACTAATGTCAAACTAAACTGCCCTAAAATATCGTTATTTACTAAATTTTGAGCGTGTGCAGCACAACAAACTATAATTACATGGTCCTCCAGGGAATTTATTGAGTTAACTTGGTCATTGTCCAAATCAAAAAATGCTTTTGAAGAACATGAGCAACCTTCATTCACATTATATTCTTCATAGTTGCATTCCTTTTATGCTCTGCGGTTGTCATTAAGATGTTCTAAAGCTCGATCCATATTCGTTTCTTGACTTCTCTTCTTGAACTTCTTGAATGATAGTCAGATTATAAGGAATTTCTATATTTCTATATTAAACTACTTAATTTGTTGAACAGAACCGAATTCCGGTTCAGGTTCAGGTTCGAGGAGTCAAAAATATTTGAGGTTCGGTTCATGGTCCGGTTCGACGGACCCAAAAAACCCGAACCGGTTCTAAGGGGTTCGGTTCAGGACCGGTTTGCAGCCTTGATTGTAAGATCATTGAATACGCAAATAAATATGAAGAAAGTTATTTGTCAAACAACAACAACCACAAGAAAAAGATGCCGTAAGTGTGTAGATGTAGATAAATGTTTATTTGTCTATTTCATCATTTTCATAGTTTACAGCTTTACATTGATTAATTGATTGATTGATTAACTAATAATTAACAAATATTTAAAGCTTGGTTTAAAACCGTCAGCCTTACTTATGTGGTAAAACATAATCACATCTAGGCATACACTCTTTTTGTAATAACTAACTTAATATTATTGAGAGAAGCTTGGCTTAACCGCTTTGGGGCTGTATAGCAAATTTGCCATTTTTTACACAATTTCAAATTGCCTTCTCTATGTAATTCGCCAGATTATTGCATCACCTCTTCTTCGGCAAAAGTACAAGTTTTGAAATATATCCGAAGAAATTCCCGCAGTATTGGACATCGTCCTACAAAATGATGCATGTCCTCCTGCTCATGCGTAGTGGGCAAATACCTCCATGTACAATTCTTCTTGGGCAGCTTTTTAACCATAATCTTCATTTTCCAAGTTATCTTGCCTTGCTTGAAAGACTCTTTGCAGTATGTGGGTCCTTTTGCATAATTAAGGTCTTTATATACTCTTGATGCACTTGCTGCTGCCTTGTTCATGTGTTGCATGGGGTTGTCTGCTTTTGATGCGTTTAGGAACCGAACATTGTGGTCAATCCAATCTGGATGCGAGTGCTTGTCTCCTAATGGAACGCCATGATACGCGAACAATTTATCGAAGCCTCGCTAACCACCCCAAATTAATTCGCGTCATTTTCTCAGCGATGCTGCCAGTTCTCCGATGCTGCCAGTCTATCGCCCTTTCTATACTCTTAATCTCGGATTTTGCCTTATTGATCCATGTCCTACGATATGCAGTATGTCTCGAGGTTATGGATCATTTTACTGGATGGCTAAGGGATTGTCCGCTACCATCACAATGTCATCTGTGAACATTAATATCCCAATGTAATGTATGTTGTCGATATACAGGCCACCTCCTAAGTGTTTGTGCAGATTATCTAAGTACAGGGCTAACAGCAGAAAGAAAGCTCGCACCCAGTCCAAACTAACAAATACTTTTTCGATAAACTGTATTATCTTTGTGAATACGCCTTGTCTTTGGAGTTAGTATTTGAGATGTTTGCGAGGTTCTCAATCGAAAGCAGTCTTAAAATTTACAAAATAAGCATAAGCTTTCATTTTTTCTTCAAATTTAATGCGGACTATAGAGGCTAAGTTGAATGTGTTGTCAACCGTTGAGTACCCGTGCCGGAATCCTGCTTGAAACTCGTTTAAATTGTGTGTATTCACACAGAAAAAAATGATATGATCTGATCATATCAATAAAAAGCCGATATGGCAAACATTAATTTGATTTGTTCGAAAATATTCAAGTGAAATTTTTGACCATTTCAAAATGATATTTTTAAGACAAAATTAATATTTCATAGTTTCATTATTACACACAGAAAAGAATGGATTACAATCGGCAGGTAGTTAATCCCATACTACTACTATGCGCTTCTTTTTTTAGCTAAGTACTAATGTTTATTGTTTTATAGAAACAGAAAATAAACGAATTTAAAATTTCTTGATCCCACCTTAATTGGGGTCCACTTCCACATCACAAATTGTCATGACATCTTACCGCACTGCGTTATCGGGCTTGAAGTTTCGTTTTGCAATAATACTTGCGAGAGTTTCGAAATTTAAAAATTATCCTTTTAATCTTTTCTAATATCATTTGACAAATTGATATTCTTTAAGGTTAAAATGAAGATTTATTGTTTAGAAATGGTAAAAAAATCAAAATACCAATTTGAAATGGATCTTAAACAAGGTAAGCACCGACTTAACAATACCAAATGCTATGGCATGGGCTGTGGTCACCTCCGGACTATGGACTTAATCGGGCTACAAATTGTAAGAAGAATCGAACCGCAAACAAATTTAACTTTATTGACTGTAATTACAATAATTTATTTTATTTTTTTATTTAATCACGGAATAATTAAAATTACGCAAGACACAGAGATCAGTTGGATAATGCAGAAGAAAAGGTCAGTTCATTTAAGCTTAGGTCCATAAAATTTCAATAATGCAAGAAGGATTTTGTTCATCTAAATATTGTTATTTACCTTGAAACTCGGCTTTAACACAGCATCCAAGTCTGGGTTTCTCTTACCCAAGCGGTAAAGATTAAGAAACTTGTTGATGGCTTTCACACTTCACACTCATCACACCTGCCGCCAGTGGCTGGTGAAGGTGATGCTTTGTTGTTAAAAATGCAAAAATACTTGAATACAAATTTCACATTTTATTCTAAAGTAAACTTAAGCTTTATCTTTCCTTATTTTGGGTACAACATTTGCTCCTCTCTATGAAAATTTCCGCGAATCAAATCATAAATACAAAACAAATTAGAACTCAGCTGCAATCTGGGGGGAACACTCCAATTAAATGCCATAAAAGACGCTTAACCCAACCCAAACCAAACCAAATCGCATTGTAAATCTCCAAGCTGGATGGAGGAAGGGAGGGAGGTTTAAGAAGGGTTGGGCCAATAAAACTCATAAATGCATTTATGATGGACGCGGTCGGTTGTCTGCGGGCCAAAGCTTGCCGCTAATTCATCATTATCTTGGCCGTAAGCGGATAAGTCGAGCAAATGGACATTTGTGGCAGATTTCTTGCATTTCCTCCCTCTCTCTCTCTCTCACTGTTACTATCTCTTTCTTGATGGCAATGTGTTATTTTTAATCATATTTTGTCTCATCATTTTCATTGACATTATTACAAAGTTAATTGCGCGTAATTAAATATAATTACTTTTGTAATTTATGAGCCGACCCCTTCCATGGTCAGAGGCCCCTCATACCTCCCGTTCCCTAGCTTGACGGAGGTTTTTGTCACTGTTAAAAAATTTGTCGTTTTTCCATTGTTTGCGAAGTGTTTTTTGTTATGGAAACTTTTTGTGCTTGGCTGCACACACTCACACGACACACGGGACAGGACCGTTTGGCAGGACATAGTTGGCGTTAAGTTAATTGGCTGGAGGATGTTTTTTTGCTGCTGCTTCCCTGGTAATTGTCACTGGCATGTCCGTTTGATGTCAGGACCCGGACTACATGTTAGCTGGATAATCCCAATCCCCCAAGCTTCATCATCATCGTCAACGTGCCTCAAAGGTGTTTGCAACTGAATGGAATGCAAAACTGTCGCCAGTTGAAGAACCAAAAGCAACAACAACAAAAACATGATTCATTCCACAGAATGGCAAATAAACTTTAATTTGCAGAATTTTGAGCAAATTATTAGTGTCTGGGGCGAGCGCGAAGGCATGGGCAGGGGATAAACGACAATTGGAGTGGGGGAGCCAGAGCCAATCTGATGATGATTATAAGTATTGAATGATAATGATGATGAAACCGTTAGACGCATAGGAATGCAAAGCCCACTTTGCTTTTTTCAAGGGCTGCAAATTACGAGGACGAATACCAAATTGGGGCCTCCGAAATTGAGGGCATTGCGGTGTATTTCGTTTTGGCCCAAGAATAAAATGTATAATTTTCTTATTATCTAGAGAAGAAGCAACGGTAACGAAACTAAACTGGCTAAGAAAATGTGAAGACGAAGTGGGACGAGAGAAATAAAATGAATTCCATAAACAACTTTCCAAAAAAAAAAAGTAAAGAAAGAAGGAACTGGAGCTAGTCGTGGTGGGGTGAGAATAGGTGGCTCAACCTTTTGTCTGGGGCCATAAAAACGCCACAATGGGACTGAGAAACAGCCAGAGACGATGGGGGAGAAGGAGTAGCCCAGAGAACAAAGGATAACTGCATGGTCTGTGTGTGTGTGTGTGTGTGAGCTCCCTAAAAAAGTTCAGCCCCAAAGCCATTTTTATTACACTCAGAGAAAATTTGAAGGTCTAAATATCCATTAATCTATCGATTTCTGCTTAAAGCACAGCAAACATTTTCGGTGAAATTATTAAATCAGTTTTTTAAACAAAAATGTCAGTCGCAAAATTTTTGTGCATCCTGTGGAGAAATTGAAAAAAAGTGATTGGATTTGAATCCAGAATTAATAACTTTAGCAGAGCATTGAAATTCAACCAGAAGAAGATTAGATCATCAGCTACACCAGTTGCAGCACAACTGTTTCAGCAATTCTGAACAATGTTTGGAGATTGTTATCAATTTAGACAGGTTCGACTGAAAGTTGATTATATTTTTCAATTATGTTCGAATGGTAATGTCTTCGTCCGTCATTCTGTTGTAAGAACTCTCTTCACACTTCAAATTCTGAAAATATTAAATTTTTAGTCTTTGTAAAATGGTAAATGATACGATCGACAAATCAACAAAACAAATCAGAATATAATTTCCATATTTTGGATGCCCACAAGGATGGCGGCAGGATTTAAAAAATCTTTTTTAAAAATTTAGCACATTTCGCGATTTTGTGGACCCTTATATATTTTCCTGTGTGCATAATAAACTAAACTCATACGAAAGTTAAGTAATTTTTCAACTATTTATCCTTACCATTTGTATTTACCCGTTCTTATGATAATCCAAGCTCATATTTGAATTTTGAAAAACTTCGAGATTATTTGAAATGTTTGATGTACGCCTTCTATTTGCATGATCCGTTAGCCCTCTTTAAGACAATCCAAACTTATCATAAAGTTTTGCAAATTTCAAGGGTTTTTTTACCGATTGGCTTACACCTTCTATTTACCCGTCAGCTAAGGTCGAAACTATTTTAAAACTGCCATCGGATATGTTTTATAAAACTTAGTGATTAGTTTGACGTAATTATATCAATTTTAAATTGAAAAATAATTAAAAGTATCGACGAAAAATACTTGGTAATTTATTTAGGGTTCGCCTTGAATCCCGGTTAAAGATGGTGGATCTATATTTCTTTTAAATTTTTCTACTTTAAATGTAAACAGGTAAGAAAGTCGTTTAAGCCCGGCTGTAATATACTCTGTACCTGCAGTCGCAGTGCTTTTGGTCATAACTTGACTTTCGATTCATAGCAATGTCCGTCTGTCCGTCAGACTGTCCGTCCGCCTGTTTCTATGCTATCTCCTCCGTAAGTGTAAGAGCTATCTAAACCAAACGTTGCACGAAGTCTTTTGGTTCGAATACGCTTCACATTTGTCGAAACCGGCCGAATCGGATGACTATAGCATATGGCTTTCGCTTCCAAACCTCGTTTTTATGAGTTTTCTATGCTTTCACATAATTCCACCAAGATTTATGAAAATCGGACAATTGAAAACTGAAAATAGTATAGCTGCCTTACAAATTATAGGTTTGAAAAAAGTATTAGTATGATAAAGTTTTATTGGGGCGTGGCAAAAATTTAAAATAAACTTAATATGCCTGCAAATATAAGTTTTGTCGCATACATGTCATAACTCTATCTCATAACATCTCTGAGATTTCTACTCTCATACGGACAGACAGTCGGACATGGCTATTTCGACTCTACACAGAGGGAAAAAACGTGTTCAGAAAATAAGTTGCCTTCAACTTAAAATGAGAACAGAATGTTCTCAAAATTTTTGAGAACAAATGTTCTAAATGTTCTTGAAATGAGTGAAGTTGTTCTCAATCGGAATATATTTGCTTTGAACAACAACAAAACCGGTTTTCAAGAGAGAGAGAGGGCGAGTGAGAGCGAGTTCAACAAAGCATAAGTAGTCCTCTAGACGTGCATCTGCAAAACTGTTCAACGGCTGAATTGGCTAGCGCGTTATTCCATACGTTGAATGCATAAGGTACCGGGCTCAAATCCCAGTCAAGCCGAAACAAATTTTTCTGTGTTTTTCTGAAAAACTTAAATGAAACGAGGACAGATGGGGGTCGGTCGTTGAAGCGATGGAATATATGGGTCGAGAAGAAGCAACAGGTGCACGCACCTATCCAAGCAGTCTTGCCTCCCTTCACTTCCAATCAAAAGAGGTATGTTCCCGTTCCCCATTCCACCCCATTGTGAGGAATCCGCACACACCTGGTCCAAGTGCAATCAATTTTTTCCCAGGTGAGTTTAAAATGTTCTTGAAAACGGAACAATATTAACTCAAATCATGTTCTCAAAAATGGAACAATATCAACTCAATTTGAGTTTTTGCGTTCTCAAAAAATTGTTCTTAAAGTGAGAACATTGCACTACATGTGAGAAAACCCGTTCATGCATACTTTTTGATAACGTTTGTGCTCATTTTGAGTCCAATGTTCTCGGTTTTTTCCCTATGTGTACAGTTGATCAGAATATATCTACTTATCAGGGTCAAAAATTATGCTTTCTCCCTGTTACATACTTTATATACTCTGTGTACCTTTGGTACAGAATAGTGATGGGCTGCTCATGATACAGTAAACAAAATTAAGTTGTTCACTAAACTGAACAAGTGAACATGTTCGTTTGCAATTGTTCATTTTTGTTCAGTTAGAGTTGTTCAGTCTATTTCGCTCTGTGAAGTGTCCTGTGTGCAGTTCAGTATCTAGTTAGTAACTAGTTCAGTGTGACCTAATCAGTGACTGTTCAGCTGTTATTGGCTTTGCGTTTCTGTTTTTGTTGTCAATGGTAAGACACTGTCTTAGGCAACCATCTTTTATAACTTCAAAATGTCTTTGTCTTCAAAAAATAATAATATATCAGCTCCAGGGGTTGAACTTAAGCTTTGACTCTCAAGTAACAGCCAGGCAAAAACAACAGGTTTACTAAAACAATTACCAAGATGAATCACAAAGGGTAGTTCAGTAGCTCGTGTGTGGCATGCTAATCATTTAAAATTTTACGAGGCCTAGTAAAAAGCCTCATTATTTTTTATGATTTAATTAATTTTATATTTTAAATTCTCTAGGTTGCTTGTTCATTCTCAGTTGGTGTTGGTATGATTGGTTAGGAAAGGTAACCGCGTTGGGTCGGTGTTTTACCCAGCATACTTAGGCAAAAGAAAACGATCCTTTTGTTAAAATGAGTTTGAAAAAGATGGACAAATTACGAGACATCTAGGTCCATTCGGTGGCTTAGACCGTAGTCTTAGCAAGATCAAAGACGTTATGTTATAACGGCAGGTCAGAAAAGGAAAAAAAGGAAGGTGGATTTCACCTGTTCATCGTGCCGGCATTTTCTGCACTAGAGATGAAGCCAGTCCACTGTTATGCAGCTACTAAGCGCTGCTGCTGCGTACACGAGTGGTTCCTTGTTTGCGAGGAGGACACTGGAAGTCACTACAAAGATTAGAGAGTCTAATTGAATGACAGATCCTGAGTTCCTTGGAGTACACACTTCTTTCCACTAAGTCTTTGAGCTTATCGCCATCAGGTTGGATTTTTAAGATTTATCGAATCCCAGAACATTTTACTACTGTGGTCAAAATACCGGGAAGTTGTTTATAAATCTCAAAGTGTATATTTATTTCATCCCCTTCAAAGTAGTAGTTATGTGTTAGACTGTCAGTCGACGATTTTGGAGCACCAATTCTTATGTTGATTTTGATGGCCTTGTCTCGAGTTCAACACTTTCTCGACCCTCTTTAAACATTTTGTATCATTACTAAACTCTTGTTGGCTCACCGAAGGCCTTTCAAAGTTTCGGCAGCAAAAATTTTTTCCGAACACTAAATTTAATGGAATTGCGTTGTTAAATTGTTTCAGACATAAAAACGAAAAATGCCCCTTTAGCTGCTCACAAAAGGACGCATATCTCAAACACTAATGAACATTTTGAGGTGTAATTTTGCAAAGATGTCAGTGTGGTTAACTTAAAAATAATAGCATTTGGCACAATCGGAATCCAAAAAAAAAAATTTCAATTCAAATTTCCCGGTATTCTTGTCTACACTAGTGGTACCACTCTTCTCTTGATGTGCAGTAGTTAGATACTGCGGGTATAAGGGTATTACCCAAAAACCTTAGCATCTAGAAGCGAAATTTCATCCAAAAAATTTTGTAATTCGGGTACTGCTGGTGGGTCCCGCGCATTTTGAATAAAAATCAGCCAAAAACTGCTGTATTCAAGCAATGGAGCCGACTCAGAAAGATGAAGCGATAAACATTCTAAAAAGAGAATCAGCATCAACATCTCTCTTTGCTTTCCTCCCGCATCAACATCATGTTCTTTGGTATTACACTGTAAAATCTTTGAGAGACCATTGTTTCGAGTCTGTCAAGGGAAGAGCAATATCAATTTGATCCCGTGCAAACTGAAATTAGAATAATTTTTTGTGTATGAACCTAGACAGTATTAAATTGATATTTTGGGTTTTAATTTAATGCTTTTAATATTATTTTGATACGCGAAAGTATTCGTTTGAAACTGAATAATTTCAGTGTCAATGAATGGTAGTTCGAAAATTCGAAGAATGTATGAATGGTAAATTGAAGCAAGCCGATTATTGCAGCTTTACGTATCATACTTTACGTATCATAGTTAGTGTTTTGATTCAGGTCCAATAATATCTGTGTTAGTTAAAAGTAAATGCTGTGGAAGACACTTTCCCAGACGACATGCTGAAGACAAATTAATGGATTTCAATATGAAGCACGATCTTTTCTACCTACTTCGTTTTATGCAAACGTATGTAAATAACAAATCTAACTATTTAGACAGGAAATAAGCCACGTTACAGTGCTGCTGTGGCTATTTCGGTGCTTTGCAAAATGACGCACAATGCGAGAGGTTCGAAACGAAGACAGATGCGAAGGCGTAAAGCGCTATATAAATGGGTTCCAGCATGAGGCACACCATTACAGTGACTTCTGTTTTAGCAACATCCGAGTGGACAGGAAGCATGCAGATTGAGAAAACAATGTCCACACCTGACAGTTTTATCTAGTTAGTCAGAATAAAATACATTTTGGGCCCAAGCCAAGTTTCTCTCAATCTGTTGGCGTGCGTGCTTACAGTTTTATGCTCAAGAGAAAGGGTCCTACAATTTTGCGCCGAATCCGAACGGCGAAGTTTGAGAAGCTTTTTTGTAAAATAAAGTAAAAAGTTTTCAAAATGTTTTGTCCTAATTTTCAAGGCAGTTTGTAGAGAACTGAATTTACACTACAAATTTGATACGCAAATATATCAAATTTATAAAAGTTAGTATCAAAATGATACTAAAAGTCTGACAATTTAAATATCAAATAGATACTACTAACAAATTAAAACAAGAAAGTGTCAGCCTGAAACAAGTTAATGTATCAAAGTGAAAATAAATTTCAAATTGATAACTAAGTAAGGTAATTTTGTTGATTTTTTTTTTTGGTAGTTGATAAGTTTAGTCCGCGAACGCAACGGGGATTCGAACCCACGAACCCCCGATTTTCTAAAGGTACCCAGCTTTGAATATAAAAGCTGTTTCCTTCGCTTTACAGGGCTTGAATCTTACATACTCCTTTATTGTGAGCATAAGTACCGGAAAATGGGTGTTTAAAAGAAGATCAAGTAACTCCAGTAGTTATCAGGTTTTTATTGAGATAACCAAGAGATAAATGAAGAAATGAAACTGTCTTTGCCTTCTTGTTTTGGAATGCGTTCAACATCTAGTCATTGGGTATATTAGTTATACCTCTTGGTTCAATTCAAAGCTTGTGAGAAGATTTGGACCGCTAAGACCAAATAGAACCGATTTGGCGTCAAAAGTTTTGTGAGTTATTTTTATATGGAATTTATTTTTGTTTTGGCATTTCCTTTGTTGAGGTGTATACCAAGCATAATGTATAAAGGTAAGAAATAAGTATACGTTATTCGTTATTCATGATTTTATTTCAATTTTCTGGCCATTCTATTTACTATTTAATGTAAAATTTTTCTGGGTGTAGTCTCCCCAGCGACGACGGCGTCATTTCGTTTTAGTTTCCCTGCATTATTTTTGCCATTTTCGTTGCTTCTCCATTTTGTTTTTGTTTCTTTTTTCTCATTTCTTTTTTCCATTTTCCCAGAGACCATTATGAAATGAATTGCTTTTAAAGAAATTACAATGCGACGGGGCTTGGTTTGGGGGATTGACACAAATTGCAAGGCCCTTTGGAGAGGCAGCAGTTGCGGATTTCTTTTTCGGGCCGCCCTGCCACGCCCTTGAAAGCACTGCGACACCGCCAAATCCCGACGCACTAACGCCCCGCCTCTGGTTCTGGGCAACACGTGCTCTGGATGCATTCTATCACCTGAAGGGTTAGCCGGCATTGTCATTGTTGTCTGTCTTGATGTGTTTATAAACAAATGACACGCAATCCTTTGGGGGGCACGTGAGTTCATCTATGTATGTCTCGCCTTCGGTTGCATGCAAAAAACACACATTACGCATACGCAACGTGGCTTCGTGTTGGCCTCTCTGTGCGGTTGATCTTTGCATGCTCAATTTGGCGCCAAAATCGCAGCGAGCCGTTAGCCACACCATGTCAGACACCCATTCACATTCATTCATCAGCATATGCTCACGCTCTCCCTGTCTCCCTCACACGCTCTATCATCTATCTCTGTTACACTTTCGGCGGCCTAAGCGGCGTATGCGTGCTGAGTGCTGCCAGTGCAGCGCGTCTTCGTCTGGCACCACAAAACGCAAAGTGGCGTGTCTCCATGTCCAAAAAATAAAAGAAAAAAAAATTGAGCAGCGTAGGCGTCAAAACGCAACAATTACAACAACAACTACAACATCCAAACAGCCACTTTTACTGCATGGCATAATTTTGGTTTTTGTTTTGGTTTTTTTTTCTATTTTTTGCAACTAATTTGATTTTGCATGTGCTCTGGCCATTGGAAGTTTAGTTGTGTAGGTCAATCATGAACTAGTTCCATTGAACATGCATGCGTTTTACAGGTGATGTAAGTACCATAAAGTAAAAGGGAAAGTACCATATCCAGACGGCTGATGGCAGGACAAGAAACCGGACAACACTGACGAAGTCAGCTGCAGGAGTTGTAAAATCGCAGCTGCCACAACAGAATGGCTCATTCAACTTAACAGCCCTCATATCTGAAACAAGCGTCTGTCTACGCCTGAAGCTCGACTAGAGAGAAGAGAGCCTCACCTGCATGCTATATATTGGGCTCTTCACACTGACTGCAGCTTCTAAAACAATCCACAAAAGTTGAAGCTGCTTAGACAAATAATAAAGTGGACCAGTTAGGCTGCAGGAGCAACCTGTCTCTACGCCGATAAATTGTCGATGTCCATGAGAGATCCAGAGCCTCACTGCGGCAAAGGTTTCAAAAATGTATTACCAGGGTCCCAACAGGGTTCTACACTGTCCACTGCAGACTGAATACTGTCAGCAGACGGAAGAGTGCTCTGATATTGCTCCCTTACGTAAAGACTGCCATAACTCAAAAGAAACGATTTTTTAAATACAGTGCTAAAAGTTCTCTAGCGAAAATAATTCCTGTAGTTACGAGTCAATAAAGAGAGTCGAAAATATTTTGCTTATCGTTCGCAGAAACTCTGAGATATGTTGTGGAAACTTAAAAATTAATCTGCAAAATTATAAATCGTCATATTCTAGATATAAAATTATCAATATGAAAATATTTCACAAAATAGATTACAATATAGCAGGTATTTGGCAATAACTGCAGCAATCATCTTAATTTTTTTGAGTTGTGACAATCTGAAGTAAGTGATCGATATGTTCACACTGCATACTGCGATGTTTTAACAAAGCGCAGACTCAACAGCTTTGGGAAAGGTAAATTCCAAAGATGTTAAAAAAGAGTGGGTTTCCTGAGGCGCCTGGTACTCACTATTCGATACTCAGTAGTCGAAACGCAGTAGTCAATACTCAGTATCCCATAAAGGTAGGCCCGCTCGCTCTCTCACAACTTTTTATATTCGTGTCAAAGAGAGCTAGAGCGAGAGAGTAATATATTAATACAAAGCCTACTAAGCTACTAGGTAAAACACAACAAATTCGTCCGCGGAGATGCTTCGCTTACAACTGTTGCTTACTGACTGAAATTTAACAAGTTGTCAAGAGAGCGAGAGAGTGAGTGAGCCTACCTTGTTTAGTATACCTTGGACGTAACCAAAGAGAGTCTGTCGCAAAGACAAATTTTTTCTTATTTTAGTCCCCTAGTCGAACCTATCTAAAAGAGCTTCGTTCTAAAAACTTAGAACTCAAAAAATTGTTATGTTCATATGGGCATTTCCATTTCGTTCGAGTAGGATCAACTTATTACTCATACTAAGCCCTATGTATAACACAGGCCAACAAAATGACCACTTTTGTGAGGTCCAGCCCTATTTGTATTAAATTCTGATCCAGTTTTGTGCACTGATTCCAAAACTGGTCTCGGTTGTTCTCCATCAGCTCTTGTTTTCAAGATATCCCGGAAAACCATTTTGCTGTTTTTTGGTTTTTACAAAATTATGGAGGTTACACCGAGCAACAATATCTGTATTTATGAGCTCTATGCGATAGAATACATACTAAGGTCGCCAAAAAAAATGAATGGAGCGTCGTCAGCAAACCCAAAAGCGCCTAAATTGGCCTTTGAAGAGAAATTTTCTTCAAATTATAGCATATTTTTCAAACTTAATCGCCGTGTATCAGCCATTTGGGGTGGTTGAATTTTAATTAAAATCACTTTAGCATGTAGCCCAATGGTTCTTCTAATTTCACAAATTTTTTTGCATATAAATCTTGTCGATGGACAAAGTTACAGGCGGTTAATCCCGAAAAAATGAATAAAATTTTATGGCAGGATTACTAGATTGATACATAAAAAGTGTATAGGAAATATTAAAAGACTACTTGATCTAACGTTAACCTTACATTAATTGTCATGCAAATGTACAATAACATTCAATCAGTACTAGATTAAAACAATTTGCCACAAAATTCATATTTGCTTAATATCAAACAAACTCTTAAGAAACATTAAAATTTTTATGAATTAGGCTACAAATGGGTCAAATGAGTACCGCAATTGCTATAATCTACGGAGTAAGCTCCTTGTGACTATTACGATTTTCCAAACTTCAACAAATGCCTGGCGGAAAGAGATTTCAGTAAAGACTCTATCTGTGAAACGAATGTATATGACGAAGAAGTTGACCACTCTTATTATTTGGAGGAATGAGCAATAATTGCAAGGTAGTGCAAAAACTCGCTTCATTTCGCAAGCGAATAACTTTGTGAGTCTGTCACGACATTTGACGAGATAAGTCATAAGTTGGAAGTTCGAATTT
Organism: Lordiphosa stackelbergi; assembly: GCA_018904235.1. Lineage (NCBI taxonomy): Eukaryota > Metazoa > Arthropoda > Insecta > Diptera > Drosophilidae > Lordiphosa > Lordiphosa stackelbergi. Next base: position 107,611 of record JAEIFU010000213.1, on the reverse strand, counting down.
TTAGTTTTACTTTGAATTAACTTTTTACATACAGTTAAGTGGCCCGAAAATGAAATCCGATTTTCAAAAATTGTTCATAGAAGACCTTTTAATTGAATTATGTAAACAAATTTTCACAAATTAAGGTAATTTTTTTTGTTTTCAATGATGGCGTCTTTATACTTTCCAGTTATGAATATTATCTGTTTCAACACAATTATGGAGAGTTTGATCAAAATCGGATGAATATATCGTATAGCTGCCATATAACAAACTGGCAGGCATGTTTCATGCTCCAAGGCTATATAAACTTAAACTTCGGTCGAACCCAAGGTTGCTTCCCCCTAATTTTTTTTACTATTTTTTTTTTTGACAGGGGACTCAATTCATAAAATTTTAATGTTTCTTAAGAGTTTGTTTGATATTAAACACATATGAATTTTGTGGCAAATTGTTTTAATCTAGTTCCTTTACACTTTTTGTGTATCAATCTAGTAATCCTGCCATAAAATTTAATTCATTTTTTCGGGACTAACCGCCTGTAACTTTGTCCATCGACAAGATTTATATGCAAAAAAATTTGTGAAATTAGAAGAACCATTGGGCTACATGCTAAAGTGGTTTTATTTAAAATTCAACCACCCTAAATGGCTGGTACACGGCGATTAAGTTTGAAAAATTTGCTATAATTTGATGAAAATTTCTCTTCAAAGGCCAATTTAGGCGCTATTGGGTTTGCTGATGATGCTCCATTGATTTTTTTAGGCGACCTTAGAATGTATACTGTCGCATAGAGCTCATAAATACAGATATTGTTGCTCGGTGTAACCTCCATAATTTTTTAAAAGCCAAAAAAGCAGCAAAATGGTTTTTCCGCGAAATCTTGAAATCAAGAGCTGATGGAGAAAAACCGAGACCAGTTTTGGAATCAGTACACAAGGCTGGACCAAAATGGCTGTTGGCCAGTGTAATTGGTGATTATGCAGACTTTGGGCAATTTTTCGTTTTCAAGAAAATTGCATACCCATATGGGAAGAGGACACCTAGGGGAGCTATAAAGGCAGTATGGTAAAAGAAAAAGTCATTTAATCGGCTCCGCAGCATTCATTATCGCAGATTTTGATTAAGTATGTTCCATCTTGATCGTTTTCACTGATTTCTTCTTTATCACTTCTATATTTTGCTTACAGTCAGCTGTGAAGCTGCTGTTTTAATGTTAAAACATGCTGTATGCAAGTCGATGTGAAGAGCAGGCAGAAGGTAAATTGCAAGAACTCCAGCAAAGCAAATATTTCCTGTCAGATTGAGGAAATATCATATTGGTTGTATACAATCTTAAAGGAATTCGCTAAAGCTAATTTTATTCACTTAGATCAGGGTTGGGCAGCAAGTGGCCCGTTGCACCGTTGAAAGCGTTCCAAAAAGTCCAGGCATTTGAAAAAAAATTTTTAACAAAAAAAAAAAAATTTTTAAATATTTTTCAATCCTTCGAGCTGGATCATGAACCAAAGATGTAGAAACTTCCAAATCGCAGCCTCAAATTCCAGAGGCTATGACTTTCAGGAGGGAAATAAATCAAAACATAATTATATATGTGGAATGTAGTTTGCTCACGAGTTGCAAGCACTATCCCAGCGGCGCAAATTGGCATTACAAAATGGGTTACTCCTGCGTTACTTTGCCAACAGTATGAAGGAAATACTCCCATACAATCTGCATTACTTTGCCATAGGCATGGCCGCTTTGTAAACGGGCTGCCGACAACCTGCATTACTAGGTATTAAGGATGTAACCCAGAGCCGAACTTTCCATTACGAATGCGTACATTATTTTTAAAATTGTAATGCAGAATGTTCGCAGTCTGTTTGTTTTCGATTACTATCTCTCTAACGAAAGTCAGCGATTTTAGTGCCTTACATTTTCGACAGTCGTAATGCATATTTTCTACAGATCACGTTGAGCTCTGCGCCGCTGGGATCTATCGCTAACTATCTAATGACGCCCTAAAAAAAAAACCAAAAAAAAATATAACAAGAGAACGACGACATGACGCAAAAGAAGGAGAACGACGATCGGCAGCAGGAAGACTTCCAGCGATTCCAGAGAGAGTCGAATCGTGGCAGCCGACCCTGAAAGACGTGCGCTCGAACAGCTGAGTCGAGTGAAAGACGAAAGTCATAGGATAGCCGTGCCCAAGGAATACTTAACAAGGTAGGCTCACTCGCTCTCTCACAACTCTTTATATTTGTGTCAAAGAGAGCGAGAGCGAGAGAGTAATACCCAGCGGCGCAAATTGCCATTACAAAATGGGTTACTCCTGCGTTACTTTGCCATCAGTATGAAGGAAATAATCGCATACAATCTGCATTACTTTGCCATAGGCATGGCCGCTTTGTAAACGGGCTGCCGACAACCTGCATTACTAGGTAATAAGGATGTATGCCAGAGCCGAACTTCCCATTACGAATGCGTACATTATTTTTAAAATTGTAATGCAGATTGTTCGCAGTCTGTTTGTTTGCGATTACTATCTCTCTAACGAAAGTCAGCGATTGTAGTGCCTTACATTTTCGACAGTCGTAATGCATATTTTCCACAGAGCACGTTGAGCTCTGCGCCGCTGGGTACATTTCAATACAAAGCCTACCAAGCTGCTAAGCAAACACACAAAAAATTTCACCGCGGAGATGCTTTACTTACAACAGTTGCTTACTGACTAAAATTTATCAAGTTGTCAAGAGAGAGAGAGAGGTGAGTGAGCCCAAGGTGAATTTACTATAAGGTGACGTACTCACCACAGGTGCTCTCTGTCGAGGGGCCTTTTGAATTTTATTTATTAATTTTGACAGTATAAACACAGATGAGAGAAATCTAGATAACAGGTTTGCTCGGTGCCTCTTCGCTGCCAGCTGCGCTGCTGTGCCGCTCAGGTTCGATTCTCGCCCTGTCATGCTCTATCGCGGTTGTATTTTGTTTGCGCCAATTGATGGCTGATGGGTTGGAGAAAATCTTTCAGCTGTCTGTTAGCTCAAACAATAACAAACAAAGTGTGCCTAGCATTTGTCTCTCAGAGCCACTGTCATATGTTTTAGAGAGCCGAGAGAGCGAGTTGAAAATACCCAGCGGCGCAGAGCTCAACGTGTTCTGTAGAAAATATGCATTACGACTGTCGAAAATGTAAGGCCCTACAATCGCTGACTTTCGTTAGAGAGATAGTAATCGCAAACAAACAGACTGCGAACAATCTGCATTACAATTTTAAAAATAATGTACGCATTCGTAATGGGAAGTTCGGCTCTGGCATACATCCTTATTACCTAGTAATGCTGGTTGTCGGCAGCCCGTTTACAAAGCGGCCATGCATATGGCAAAGTAATGCAGATTGTATGGGATTATTTCCTTCATACTGATGGCAAAGTAACGTATTTTTTATTTTTTTTCCCCCCTGTTCAATACCCCACCCCCAAAAAAAAGAAAAAAAATTAAATTAATTTTAATTCAACTTTGGGGGGCCCCCCTTATTTTATACACCTTGGCCGTGCCGATGCAGCAAACGACGATTAACTAAAGACGAATTTCACTACTTATTAACTAAACTTTAATCATTATATTCAATAAACATTATCTTTTAAATAAAAACCCCCATATAAAAATTATTTATACTTTGCACAGTTATAAAAAAAAAATAAATTTTATAGACCTTTGGAAGAGGTCTTACACATGATAAAAAATTAGATAAACCTAATGATAATGGCTTTATTAGCTTTATTTCATATAGAGACAATAGGGATCAACGACCTAAGAAGTTAAACTGAAAAAATACACCAAGAATCTGTCAAAAGTACGTTAAATACGAGTACTTGATTCAAGTACAAAATTCTTATTTCAAGTACGTTTCTCTCATTCCCACTTTACTTCATTTAAGATGTAATGTTCTTAGGTACAACCCGAGCTGCTCCTAAAATAAGTAGGGGAGAGTGGGGGTTGTGATCATAGTTTTGTTTTTCGAACGTAACTTTGCCAAAAATCAACGTCTTTCGTTCTGTACATTTTGAATTTGAGTTAAAAGATTCATGTAACTTTTCTTATCATTAGTTTTGAAAAACGAAATTTTGGGGTTTTTCATTTCACATTAAAAAAAGTGATTTTTTGACATTTTGAAAATTAATTCTTTATTAAATGAAAAAAATTAACAATTTTTCTCATATTCAGAATTAAGAAATATCAATGAAAAGTGAAAATAGATTGACGGCAGCGGGCTTGTTTTCGATTAATATTCAGAAGTCAAAAATGAAGAAAAAAACTTTTTTTTGGGAAAAAAATCTTGTTCTGCCGCACAAACTTAAAGAACGTGTTGATAGGTTGCTTGCTAAAAGTTAGGTAATAAGAAGGGATACACTTGACATAATCAAAAAATTGTAGTTTGTTTTTTTTTTTTGTGGCCAATATTTGCGTGGCTCACAACCCCCAGTTTCTCAGAACCCCCCATTCTCCCCTAAAAAATATTCATTTTTTTTAAGTCTAATAAATTCTAAAATCAAGCCCCATACATTCTTGAAACAGAATGAGTTTAGAAATGAGGTATAGATTGTTCTTGGTTAAAGCCCAATTAGACCAAAGAGAGAGATTTCTAGTCATAGAAATTTAGGGTAATTGTGATGCAAATGGCTTGAAAAGGCGTTAAATGGTTACTCACACCGAATTGGTTAGTGTTTCTTAGGGTCTTACAAACCAGACCATAGAGTAATAGATAGATCATATTTTAGGACTATTTTTCTTCTTTAGACTGAGACTGTCTTAATAAAAGTCCTTCCACTTTCGTTTTGCATAATTTTTTGAGGGACTTTCAGTTTTAGTGATAAATCCAAAACGTAAGTTTTTCCACTTTTTAAAAGGACAGTGGGAAATCAGAAATAATTTTTATAATTATGCCATGAATAAATGATAAATGATTAATGCCAATGCCAAATGCGCATCATTAGCGCACAGTAGCCTTCCCAGCAAAGAGGCCGCGCCCACCAACATACAAACCTATACATACACATACACATACATACCCGTTTAGTCGGCCGAAAGCCAGGGTGGAATCCGGACACATTCCCCCCATTCCTTGACTTCGCTACGGCGTTCGCAGCTGTCAAAAGGTTTTCAAAGTTTCTGGTCGCCCCCGACTGACTACATATGTTTGTATACGTAACAGTGTGTGTGCGCCAGCGTGTGTGTGTGTGTCAGTAGTAGATACATTTAGAGGCAAAGCGCACACATAAAAAATTTCACTGCCGGAGCGAGCAAGCGTTGGGCTCAACTCGAGCCCAAGATTCCGCTGCGCGAATCGCAAAAATGTTTAATCGATAAAATAAATGAGTTGCCTTTGCCTTTGCCACTGGGCCACAGCTCTTGTTGCCTGGCATAGTTGACGTTATTCTTGTGCAAAACTTTTGACTATTCATAAAACTACTAGGCCCGTATATTATATTTATGTACTCCCCACAAAAATGTATCCAGCTATCCGCTAGATACAAAAATTGACAACGGCGGCGGCTTCCTCTTTAGTCTTTCGCGATAACATTTATCACTTCATTACGCAGCCGCGCAACCATGTTGCAGTGTCACTTGAATGTTTCCTTTAAAATTGTTTCTTGCACAATTAATATGCAAATGAAGCCAGTTGGCTTGGCATCTTAATGCCGGCATCCCGAATTCCCAAATATGCAAATAATGCGTTAACAACTTAATTCCGAAGACCAAGTGAGTCGCCTCCTACCCACTGACGATTAGCGCGGGCCGTGAACCTGAAGCCGGAGCCTGTGACTGTTTTCGGTTTTTGTTTTTGCGCCTGCTCTTGTTATCTTGACAAAAGTTGGCCGATCGTTTTGTAGTCACTCGGCTACTGCGATTCTTTTTGGAGGTTGACAAAATTAATGAGTTTTTGGGTTATGCGGCGAGCTGTGACTCCTCTGGCGACTCCTTGGGCTGGTGGCGTAAATTTATGCGTGAATTTGGCGCAGATCCATTAAGTGGTCCATAGATTAAGAGCAAGTGTTGTGTGTGTGTGGACTCTTTTAAGTGGCCAACCTCAACGGTAGCCAATTTTAATTTCATGTTTCTTTTCGCTCTTGACAGCTTCTTTTAACTCTGGCGCTTAACTTGGTTTGTTTTGACATTTTGCCGGCCTTTTGTTGACATTTTATTCAACAAAAATGCAAATTCAATTAATTGTGACATTTTCACAGAAATGCCAAAGTGACAGGCAATGAAAGATGCCAGATATTTAGGATCGAATGGGAATGGGTAAACACAACTTTTTGTTCTTTCTTCTTCACAAAAATTCTAAAATATATCCGACACGAAAGTGGTTTTCACTTTTGAACTAGATTTAACTAGTTCGGATCTGATTCTGAAAAAATATTTATTTTTGGAACTGGATTTGAACCGAGAAAATATCAAACTGGATTTGAACCGAGAAAATATTAAGCCCTACGCGTAGCAGCGAAATACGAAGTAAACGTGTTGACATTTCAACACGAGCTACAAGCTAACGAACAAATTCCCCTTGAGAGAACAAAAAGCCGAACACGCATCGTAAGCGAGCTAGCCGCCGAGCGTTCTCTCTATACGTGTGTCTGCTGCAACGACGACATAATTACGAGTTCCTATCTCATGGGATAGGCTTTTGGCATTTTGGACACCACTGCTCTAAACCACTTCTGTTCTGGTCCAAATTTTATTCGGTTGGTAAATATATAACTCCATATTACTAACCTACACACGAAATTTTAAATTTACAGCTCAAACCATTTTTATGAAATGGTTCTGAACCATTCTTTAACCGGTTAAAGCTGTTTTGGAACTCCACATTACTAAACCAAACACCAAATTTTAAGTCAAACACTTTTCAGTCTGTTTTGAGACGCTTCAAAATGTTTTCTCCTGTAAAATACTATAAAACTTACATAAAGATCGGTGTGGCGGTATGAATCAGGAAAACACTAACACACATATAGGCTTTTAAATGTATAGATGTATGAATACTCAAAGAAAAATATATCAAATTCATTTTGATATTAACCTGATCGAAATGAACTTTTCAAAAATATAAAATTTTACATTTCATTTAGCAAGAAAATAAAATCTTTCTGATCCAAAAATAATATCATTCACTTAAATTGATATAAAATAGTTTCAAAATTATATTAAAAATGTAAGGCTGCCTTGACACTGTTCCACACATGACCCATAGTATGCCTGCATTTACCCATGAAATTCTATGAATTTGACAGGCAATTCAAATTTAAAACATAACAAAAAGCAGGACTTACATGGAGAACAAAGCATTTACGACCCTTTAAAGTATATATTTTCTTGATCAGCATCAACAGCCGAGTCGACATAGCAATGTACGTCTGTCCGTCCGTCTCTCCGTCTATCCGTCCGTATGAACAAACAGATCTCAGAGATGGTAAGAAATAGAGGTTTTGGCCATTCCCCCTTACGTCCCCGCAATTTGCAAAAACTACGTTTGCCGATTATGATAAAGATCGGATGAGCGGTTCTCAAGTTATGAGCAAAAATGGGCAACACCGCATTTCATTCAACAAAGATAGAAAGAGAGAGAGAGAGAAAGAGAAACTTAGAGATGAGCGCAGCTGCAGCGCTGCATTCAGCTCCTACTCCACTTGACCGACTTTCAAACTTGTCTGCTTTTTGAGTTTTCTAAAACTTGATTTGAATTGATATTGTCCCGTTTTTAAGAACAGCTGGAACGAAAATAGATGTTTTGCACTAATAATGACGTAAACCACCACACGTAGCGTAGATGCTTCTTATACTTTTCTGTAGCGTGGTTGAGTTGAGTTGAATTGTGCTCATTTGAAGAACTTTTCGCACATGTGTTTCTAAAATTTTTGAGCACGTTTTGTTCTTTTTTAGTAATCAGCATTATTTATTGAAGATCGGATGAGCGATAGTTAAGTTATGGACAAAAGAAAGTTCGTGGCAGCAACAATATACTTACTTGCATACACTTTTAATAGAAAAGACTATATTACAGTCGTGCTTGACCGTCTAATTGGCTGCTGCGAGTTACCTAAGTCGGCATTTACACGACGAATCAAACTTTATGAAGGCGTCATACGCAGTTTTTTCCATATTCTTAATGTACATACATTTAAGTTCACACACAGAAAACATCAAGACAGTCCTTTCAATATTTTCGAAGATACACTCACATTTGTAAAGATCTATCAGGTAAATTTACAGTGCAGATAACACTTTAAAGGCGTTTTTCTCAAAATTATGTTTTCAAAGTCGGTGATCACGATTTCTCGAAAACGGTTGAACCGATCGGTTTGAAATTTCAACACAAACTTCTCAGGTATTGATCATAAAAATCAATTATCCATCCTTCAAATCCATTACATAAATTCAGGCTGAAATTTCATATAAGAAATTGATGGCTTGATTTTCACACTTGTGAAATTCCCAAGTTAGCCAATAAATAGCAAAATATGCAAGTGTTTGAAGTGTGAACAGCAACAAGTCTGCTGATGAGTGAATTGGGGACAATTCGAAACAGCCTGTCCAGACAATTGCTATTTCAATAAATGTTGTGCGCTATCTCTGTTGAATTTTGTTGATTGTATTGAATTATTATTAACCACTGACCTTGAGCCAGCGCTGTAAACTGGAAGCCACCAATTTGTTAAAAATCGAAGTGTCAGTTATTCATTCAAATTAGAGATTAAAACCATAACCGAAACCGTAACCCTTAACCGCAAAAACACTTTAAAATTTGTATACGAAACCGTAACCGTAACCGTATAACCTTTGTTACCATAGCCGGTTATCAGTACCGAAACAGAAACAAATATACGGGTTAATTTCGGTTTTTCTCTACTAAAACTGTCGATAAACGTTTATCAGTGCCGGGCAAATGCAGGACAGAAAGTGTGCTTGTGTATTGTGAGCAAGAGAGTACAATTCAGTGTTCACCGACAACCATAAGCTCGGCTCGCGTTTTGCATAAAAACATGAGTGAGTTTGGCCCCTGGTAGCTATGGCTGGCCGGCTGTGGTCTAGACCAGGACAAGCCAAATGGAGAGGACAGAAAAATATGCCCTTCTCTCTCTGACACTCAGTTATGCATGGCCGGCTCTGACGTAAATTTATTTGATGTATGCACAATGAACTGTTGCTGACGGGCACAAAGAAAAGAGAGCGAACGAGAAAGAATGAGTGCAGCTAACCAAAATCTTTACCCTCCTCATCTTTCCTTATAAATATGTGATATTACACTGGTTGCTGGCTATTTTAGCCGATCCAAAAATGTACTACTTCGGCTCAAATTTGGCATCAGCTAGTTCTGATTTTTTCTGTAACCTAAGATGTGGGACAATATTAGCGAAATTATTACAAAGTTGCATCAACAAGAATGCAGGGCGAACTGTTAGTCTTTGGTAAGTCGTATTCTATCTGGATTCAATGTTAATTTGAAATCAAAAACAACAACTCAGCATTGACCAAACTTTAGTCTCACGAGTTAGAATTTAGAGAACCAAGTCTGTTCGAGAATGATTCTCACCTATGTGCAATATTTCGTGATCCGAGATATAATACATCTTTATCTGTCAAGCAGAAAATTAACTGTATTAAATTGTTATGAAAACTGCACAATCAAACAATGAACAACCATAATTTGATTGAATTATCAGGGGAAAACAGTCCAAAACCAAGTTGGTCGGAGATTTCCAACAGTTCTAATTAACAAAAATCTGACAAGTGTTGAGCGTTTGTTTTCAGGAGTAGAATTTTTAATAAATCCCCACTTTGGTCGGCATGATTTGTCGATAGTTTGAACATCGATATATGCTCGTGTGCGATGGTATTCCACTATTATCGATAGTACTATCAAAAAATTTGCTTTGGAGTAAATGAACAACAAATTGACAACAACAAAAGCAAATATTTATATTTCCATATTATCCAAGAAATTGCAAATAAAGAATTAGTTTAATAACCGTATCCATGACCGATTCCCAAGAATTAAATAACCGTAACTACAATATTAATAACAGCGATGCGGGTCACACCACATCGATTGTTTGCCAAACGTACACCAAACATCGATAGTATCGATAGTGCTTATCGATGCTTTCACAACACTATTACACTATATGAATTTTTGGTTTTTATTTCTGATGAACTATACCAGAGAAATCGTGGTTACTGCTTAACATCTAGTTTTTTAAGAACTTCAGGAGATCGTCTGCGGGAGCAGACCAGATTAATACTTAAAAAAATGTTTCCGCCCTTAAAACTTAAATGTTGCCACTAAATGAATCAATACTTTTCGTTTTTGTAAAACAAAATACTTTTCCCACAATTAATTTATAAAAACACTTATTTTTCGGATAAACGTGTACAAACCCTTCATAGGCTTTAAATTTATGGGAATTCTACCAGATCCTGCTTTTCGAAAGGAATAGAACAGGGCCGGCTAAATGGATAGAAGAGAAAAATGTGCTTGTATTGGTAAGCAAGAGAGACTACAGAATGGCTGGCCCGGCCATAGCCACCAGTGCCCGAAGTCACTCGTATTTTTTAGACGCCAGCCGAACTTATGAATGTGAGAATGAGTACAGCTTGCTTTCTGTATCGGCTGAAGACTTGCGTGCTCACCAACACAAGCACATTTTTCTGTCCTCTTCATTTGGCAGGCCTTGGACTACAGCCGATTTACTTGCTTTTCAGTGCTTACCAATTCACACAATTAAAAGTTCGTTTCTGGTACAGGATTACACTTGATACTTGGGTGCCTCAGCTGCTGACACTTAACAATAAGCGCAACCAAGTGACCACTTCAAAAAAGAGTAACTTTTCCAAAGACAAGGTCATGGCGACAGTTTTTTTTTTGATTGTGACTTATCAAACTGCCCTCGAAGAGGAATCACCTAACGCTCAATGCGATAGAGACACCCATAAAAAATACAAGTAGGTAAACTAAGAACTGCATTGAAATAAAATTTAGGTTAAGCCTTCGGCCAAATGATTCCCAACTATTGTCAATTAAGTTCGTTTCTTTGCATTTTGGAATTTTACTCCCTGCCACCACAAAAAAAAAAACAAGAGGAGAGCTTTTCTACTAGCTAAAATATCCTTTTGGCCCGAGTTTGCCCCGTAACAAAGGGAATGAAATGTATCACCTGCCTGGGCCCAGACAGAGTGACACCCCCTTCCTCTTAATCAGCCCCGCCGTCAAGCGCTCCACTTCAGCGCACACTCAAAGGGCAGTGCGTCCTGGTTCCTGGTTTTTGGTCCTGACTGCACCTTGGGGTGGATTTTTATGGAACGCTTTCGGTTAATTTGAAATTCTTTTGTTTTGCTTTGACCTGGGCCGAAAAAAAAAAAAAAACTAGGCGCGTTCCCTGGTTGCAGGTGGTCAATTTTTATTTGGTGGCTTATGGATTAGTGGCTTACTTCATGGGTGGGGTTCGTCGGGTTGACGGGTCACTGACACTCCTGCTATAAACGACGATGATGTAGGCTGATCCTGATCCCTGGCCCAGACAGCTAACGGCTTACATTTCCTACTGACCTTAAGAGCTTACTTAAAATGTAAGGCCTAAGCGTTTTAACACCTAACGACATGGCCAATACCAGTCGACAGCCCAGAAATGGCAAAAGCAACAACAAACTTGCGCAAATGGCGAAAGAGAGAGAGAAACATTTAATGGCTGGTCCCATTCCTTTTCCCGCTCCCAACACCCACCCCCCCACAGCTGGGGCATATGGAGCAGCAAGCACTATTTAGGCTTCGATACGCTGCATTACGCAATGGTGTTAATTACCAACACACGGACAAATGCCCGTACATACAGATACGGATACAGCGATACCAAGACCAAACTCATGGATAGAGAGATAATCGCTGAAGCAAGCGAAGCAAACCCAAAGACGCTAGCCTGGCTAATAGGCGTCCTCAATAGGGAATCGTCCATAAAGTGGTAGCTAAGCAATGGAGGGGGGTGGGAGGTGACATATGTATTTCATTTCGGACCTCATCTAAACGAGATACCATCGTTCGTTTCTGTAATTAACCAGAGGACCCGCGACATATACATAAAATTTGGTGCCATACCCTTAACCCCATGTGAACTGTCGATCTGCAGGGCGCAGGCGCAACTAATGAGCCAGCTACCCTCCACCACCACGGGCCAACTGTTGTCTACTACTGCTAGGTCCTTTGGTCACTTCGTTTGACCAACATTAAACTGAATGAATTGCTCTGCTCTCGGTTGTAGGTTGTGTAAATTTATGGTGCTATATGACTGAGCCCCTGACCATATGGCCATCCACACAAATTTTTATATTCAATTTATGCCCCGAAGCAGTGAAAACATATGTTGGCAGTGGGTCTGCGGTCTGGCCAAAGTTCTGTGATCTTGTTTTAAATAGCGAAAGCCAGAAGGGATAAGGAAATGTGGGAAACAAAAGGTAATTCATCATAATTGCATACCCCGAATGGAGTGGGGGAAAAAGGCAATCAAATAGGGAGAGAAATTAACTTTACACTGAAAGATTCAATGAATGATTGGCTCAGCGAATAGTATCTTTTCTGATGACTAAGCTTTCTATTAGCCAGATAAATTCTGTAGGGGATGTATGCAGGGACTACTTTAGTTTGTTTTTGTAAGTGATATTCCCAGATACATCCTACACCTCGTCCTAGAGTTAGAGATTTCCATCATCTATGTTGTTTGGAAATTTGTAGCACTGTGATATTTGTAATATTTAATTATCTAATACACCAAGTCCATCTCATCGCTAAGGAAAGTGTCCAACAATAGCAAATCACATGTACTTGCCTACATTCTAGGTTTCAGCAGCAGCTAGAGAGACGTCAGCAGAAATTTGGACAAGTCAATCAAACGAGCTTTCATTTCTCTGCCTGGGCTTGCTGACTTTTCGATTGCAATTTATTACAACTTATTTTAAAATAAAAATTGCTCTAAATCTGTTTCGAAAATATTTTACCTATGACAAAACCAAAAACGTTACTACGCGCTCTGTGTAATAAAGAATTTGCGTTAAGCGTGCACAAAATTCTCTATATTTCACTTTATTCATGCATAAACACATGAACTCATGTAAAATTCGCAACACAAAATTGTCAGGCCTGTTAAACATAGAAAGAAAATAATTTTGTAATACCGCCTGACCTAAAATGTACAATCACAAGCAAAATTAATATTGCTTCAGTTAAGCCATAAGCTAAATAAGAATTAATAAACAGTAAAAACGTTGCATTAAACGCGCTCCCTTCTTCTCTACCTACACCACAAGGGGTTTATCAATGAAAGACGACATCAACGCAATAACTCAGAATAGATGTTTATTGGCACAAAGTTAAGTTATTGCGTTAAGAGTCAAGGAGACAGCTGAGTTCTGTTTTGGTTGTGCGGATAGCAAGAAATTTAATAAATTCAAAATAAAAAAAATAAAGGTAAGCTAACTACGGCTCGACCAAAGTTTATATACCCTTGGAGCATGATATATTTCTGCCAGCTTTTTATATGGCAACTATAAGATATATTCATCCGATTTTGATCAAACTCTCTAAAATAGTGTTGAGACAGATAATATTTATAACTGAAACGTACAAACGCGCTACCATTCAAAACAAAAAAGTTTTTCTCACTAAAACTATTTTTTCGACCGATCATTCCTATGGCAGCTATATGCTATAGACATCCGATTTGGATCAGACTTGACAGAATTATGTGTTAGCATGTCACATTGATCAGTAACGAGTTTGGGAGCGATAGCATTGAGAACAAAAAGTTTTTCATACTAAAACTTTTTTTCAGATCTATCTTTTGTATGGCAGCTATACTATATAGTTGCCCGATTTGCATAAAACTTACTGAAATTATGTGAAATCATAAAAAACTTATAAATACGAGGTTTGGTAGCGATAGCATTGAAAACAAAAAAATTTTTCTCACAAGAACTACTTTTTCAACAGATCTTTCCTATGGCAGCTATATGCTATAGTCGTCCGATCGGACGGACATACGGACGGACAGACGGCCGGACAGACGGACGGACGGACGGACAGACGGACGGACAGACGGACATGGCTATATTAACTCAGCTCGTCAAGCTGATCAAGAATATATATACTTTATGTGGTCGGAGATGCTTCCTTCTGTGCGTTACAAACATCCGGACAATTTTAATATACCCTCTCCAAGGGTATAATGAATACAACCAACTTATTTGTGTTATTACCGATGGAGCAAAATGATGACGCCTCTGCGTAGCCATTAAGCGAGCCAGTGGCTAATCTTGAGGCCTGGGAACACTTGGACTTAAATAAATTTCAAGCAGAACCAGTGGATATAGCAGCTGGAGCCACTCAGCCGCAGGTATAACCACCAGGACCATTAGCTAACACCATGGCTGGGGTACTAATGGAGCTGCTTGTGGATGAGGGGGAAAACCAGCAGATCGAAGACCAAAACCTTTCCATATTGATTCAAGAATTTCATGTAGAACCGACAGCTTCACCAGCTCCCAAGGCGCTCCAACTTTCGCAACGCAAAAGGGTCGATCACGCGGTTTTCACCAAGATGATTGGCATCTAAACCCCAACTCATCGTTCTTCCGATGCCGAGATGGCCAAAAAAGTTAGTTCTATATAAATGTGGAGTTTTTTCTGGTACTCCGAAATCCATCCGTTTTCCTCCCACCACTCGGCATCAGGTGACAACATAAATCTCTTCTCAGATGTATTTTGAGCCATTAATGAAAGAATTTGGCAGCAGCAAAAGTCTCACAGTTGTTTTGTTTTATTTTTGTTGTGCTAGTGCTGATAGTTGAAGACGGTAGGCAAAATTATCGACTATATAATCGAGTATTACTAATACACGCAACTGCATCCAAACGAAACTCAACTTTTTGTCACCACTAGGCCCCCTATAACACACAACGCAGTCCTAGAATAAACAGCCTATTAATGTTAAAAGATTGAGTTCTAATGCCAATACACTCAAATAATAACAAGAAAATTCCTATAAATATCCAGAGCTGTATGAATTTTCGCAAGTAGAATAAGCAGTTCCTTGAACATACGAGTCCAACAATTATTTTCTGGTAAAAAATTTGTAATGAATCATTTAAGAAACGAGTTGGACGCAAAAACTTTATTTGCATTTATAATACTAAGATCTAATCATAATCAGCCATTTTCTTTTGTATAACCGTAACCGAATCTTATAATTATTCGGTTTTAATCCCTGATTTAAGGAATAAATAGAGTCGTTTATACGTGGGGTAATATTTATATGTCGGACTGTTATACATACTTATATACACAGAGAAAAATAGCTCAAATTCATGCTGATATTCACCTGATTAAGATAAACTTTACAAAAATATCAATATTTTCATTTCGTTTTAACAAGAAAATAATATCTTTCTGATTCAAAATAATATAATTCACGTAAATTGATATTAAATAGTTTCAGAATGATACTAAAAATGTTATTATGATATGTTAAAAAAAATCGATTTGAAATTTTTAACTTATCAATTTGATATTTATACACTTGAAAAGTGTATTATAATTTTGCCCAGAAGTGTGCAACGCATAGAAGGAATCATCTCCGACCACATAAAGTATATATATTCTTGATCAGCATGACGAGCTGAGTCGATTAAGCTTTGTCCGTCCGTCTGTCCGTCTGTCCGCCTGTCTGTTTCTACGCGAACTAGTCCCTCAGTTTTGGAGCTATCGAGCTGAAACTTTGCACAGAGTCTTCTTTTTACTGCACGCTGCTAATATGTCGGAACCGACCGGATCGGATAACTACTTCTTGTAGCTGCCATACAAATGTTCGGTCGGAAAATGGATTTTAGTGAGAAAAACTGTTTTGCTCTCAATATAACTGCTCTCAAACACGGTCATGGGTAATATGTAATGTTTTTAAGCTGATCTGCGAAGTTTGGTCGAAGTCGCTAACCGTTGAGACAAGCTATTTCAAGTGTATCAAAACTTCGGTACAGACGAAGTTAGCTTTGCCTTTCTCGTTTTTCATTTCAGCTTAAAATTGATATGAGAAAATATCAGGATAATGATGAAACGGTACCGAATAGGCAACCAGCTCATTTTTGGTGTACAATAATGCATAAGGTGTTTTCAGTTGTGAACAAACACATCTTTTTCGGACCTCGAGCCAGCTGAACTCACTAATTAATAATTTTTTGTTTCTGTGTATGTATGTTAACTATTGACATGAGTCGGTAAAATCTGGTAATACCAAAATAAGGTTTAACATTTTTAGGAATAAACGTCTCGCAAAGTTTTGATGCACTAACACTATTTGTGTTGTTTACAGTTGAGTTAAAAATAATCATTTTGGCTTGGAAATGAAAATTTCAAGAGAAGCTTTTGTTGGATCTCAACAATAGTGTGTCAATGAACTCAGTTCTTTGTATGGCAATAAGGCCCCATCAAAAACCCTATCAAGAATTTATTAATTAATAAATAAACCCCCGCAGTTATTAAAGTAGAAGAATGAACTAAAGCAGAAACTGGAGTTGGAGCAGCTATAGCTGCTGGTTACCCATACCGTCATAAGATTTTGCATGAACACCTTGCCGTAAAAAACGTTCGTGCAAAAAATGCTGAAAAATACATTCGTGGTGCTCTAAAAGACGTTTCTAAGATCGTCACAAGTGACGAATTATGGATATATGCCTATGAGCCGGAAACAAAACAGCAATCGACCGTGTGGGTCGCGCTCGAATCACTGAGAAGCCTGTTTCTTTGGCTCATTGGGTCATGTGGCCACTGTTCCGCTTGAGCAACGTGGGACGATCAATTCTGAGTGGTAAACGACCATTTGTTTGATGAAAGTCTTCGGAAAAATTCGCAAAACAAACCACCGAAGTCGAATCATTCTTTATCATGACAATGCGAGCTCTCACACATCATGTCCCACGAGCGTCTTTTCGACCGGTTAAAACGTCGAATTGATGGGTCATCCGCCGTACAGCATGATTGCTAAATCAATGATTTCTTTTTATTTCCAAACATCAAAAATAAACCGCGTGGTGAACGTTTTTCTACGCTATACGAAACTGTAAATGCATTTAAAACCCATGTTTTTGAGGTGCCTCAATCTGAGAGGAAAAAGTGCTTCGAAAATTGGTTTAAGCGAATGCGAAAGTGCATAAACTTTCATGGTTATTCCCGAAATATAAATATTACCCCACGTAGTTATACTTTAAAATCTTACAAAAATTGCACTCATGGATATTTAGCCAAACGGGTATAAATATTTGCCTGTTTGTACATTTCATTAATGTTCTATTTTCAAGAATGTTCTTGATATCTCGCGGTGTATTTCAACATTATCATCGATATGTGGCTTTGATTATCGATTCGCATCTTCATTAAAAGGTTGAAGGCCAAACAACTTAACCAAAGGAACCAATTATGCAAAGGAACTGAATTTAGATGTGAATAATTTCTTAAAATTAGGGGGTTCGGTTCAGGTTCAGATTCGGAAGGTCATTTAATTTTAGGGTTTGCTTCATAATCGGCTCAATGGGTCTAAAAAGAGGCCACTTGTATAATTCCAATTCAAAAATAAGACGGGAAAAAAGGACCCAACAATTGGCTTAAAATCCTCTACCAAATTTGATCAAGATCGACCCAATTGTGAACTTGCATTCAGACTCTAGTCTGTCCATGCTTAGACTAACCACCAATTCACAATTGTTTTCTTGTATCTTCCGTCTTCAACTTTCTACCAAGTTGCAACTCAATCAGAGTGCATAAAACACAACGAGCGCTTGAACTTTAAACACATTTTCAAAGGCCTCCCCAATAACAACAGCCCTGGCTAATTACAGTTCCTCCAACAACAGAAACAGCACTAGCACAAGGATGGCAAAAGGGATACCACCAGCTGCCGCAATCAATAACAAACTCACACTCATACAACTGCATAAACAACAAGCTGATAATCAATAATGCAAAAGCAGGACTCATATATCCATAACAACCAACAAGTGGAACCTCAGGAAACCACGAGTACAAGTCGAAGTAAGGTGGAGGTCTCCAATTAGAAAGAGCAAATGTTTGAATTTCAATTGGAATCAAAGGATTAAATATGTATGAATGCAGCTGTCTGTTCTGGTCTGTACCAACGCGTCACTTACGAGCGCAATTAACATTTTCGAAAAATAACATTTTGATCATTTCATTAAAAACATTAAACTCTATGATGGAAGGGTGCCTCTCACTGCTCGAGAACCCTATGGCCCGACCTGCCACTTATAATTGCAGGTGTGCATTGCAGGACAGGGGAGTTAGGTGCAGGCAAGGTGACAATTTCGCGTCAGTCGAGCGAGTCTGCAGTCAGGGTTGAAGTACAGCAGAAAAGCTGTTTTTCGCCAGCCGCAGTGGTAGGGTAATTGTTTTTTTTTTTCTGAAGTAACTACACAAAATTATGCACAGCTCTTTTGTTTGGCGCTGGGCCTGTCGATGGATGATGGAACAAATTAATAATTTTTTGTTTTTTTTGTTACCACCAAAAGGGATGAGCTAGTGATTGTGTCAACGAATTGAACCTATAAAGTTATAAATTTATGACCGTCTTAACCTGAACCAAGCCCTGTCATTGGACTGAGATCTAGCGAAAAAGCTTAACTACAACAATAAAGATTTTGCGTTCACTTTTAACTCGCCTTTTATTGCGTCGCAGAGTCGCGGTGCAAGTATTTGGCAGTTTCTTGCTTTTTGAAAGGAATAACCGACCGCTCGTCACAAAGGGCCATTGCGTGCCCATCGCTGTTTTAAATTAGGAACTGATCAAATTTCTTCTTATCTGGGAGTTTAAATTTATTTTAAACCAAATCAACAATTTGCACTCAACCAGAACACGAAGCATTAAAACGTCTAAACTTTCATAAACAAAATTTCTTAGGTCAATTTTTTGTGGTTTTACCAAAGAATCGAATCCTCCATTAGAGTTCTGCTTGCGGGCTCGAACCAAAGAAAACAAAGTTGAAGGTTCGAGGATTTTGGGAAAAGTTTTTGGCTCGAAATTTGGTTCGGCTCACGTTTTAGGCGACAAAATCGCGAATAGAACTTTCTACATACAGCTGTGCTCCGTCTTTCACTTACATTTGCGATTTCAACAAACTAGTACGGATTCTCATTTAAGTGCTCCAAAATTCGCAACTTTTTTCATACGTCTTCGGTTTTAAATCGGCGAAATTTTGCGATTTGCTAATTTCGGAGCAACTACTTTTGCGATTTAGCGTCCAAATCGTAAAAAAGCGAAAATGGGGGGCATGGCTGATAGTCTTTGTTTATAGAAATAGTATCTATCGGGGGTACCAGAGAAATCTCAAAAAATTTGGCCACGGTTGGTTTGTAAATCTCTCGAAAAATTTGTGGTGTCACAGAACTTCGAGAGATTTCATTTTCTTATAAGAAAATCTAGTTATAACAGTTGTTCCAATTGAAGTTTCATCTCTAAAAACAGGGCTGAATCTCTCGCCAACAAATTTCCCCTTTATTTAATTATGGGTTAATTTGATGTTTAACTGAAATTATTTGATTGTGTTGTATGTTTTATAATTCATTTTTAAATCACAATTCAAATTTGAGTCTAATTCTCCATAAATATAATGCTAAATTTAAAAATTTGTTGGCACCAAACATGAGGTATAACTTGCAGCCCTTAATTCGCTGCCTGTCAAGTAGATGGCGCCACCATCGACAGAGGGAGCGACTGAGAAAAGAGCTTTGCTAAATCTCCCAACAAATCACGGGAGGTTTGAAACCAAGAGGTTTCTGTGGCACCCCCGTATAAGTTGTTTAATAATCGCTTTGTGGTCGGAATACTTTTCTAAATCATTTTGATTTGACGAAAATGGAGAAAATTTGCCAAAATTAGTTTGACTTGTGTAAAGTAGTGGCAGGTGTGTGCTTTTTTTAACCGATTTGGCGAGTTTGGAAGGTCACGTTTTCGAACAGATTGCGTGCTGTCTGAACATAACGTGAACACACTCCTGCAATCTGTTATCGCATTTGCCGAGTTTGCTTTTGGACGACAAATGTAAGACACAGACTGTTGCAAATTATGTGATACTTGTTTAAGTAATTTCGATTGCTCGACTGTTTTAAATCAATTTTGATATTTAATTTGGATGCGAATTTTACGCAGCATCCTTCAGTTTCATGTCACTTCATCTTCATGGACTCATCCACCGCGAGTATGAACAATAATGCAAACTTCCGGATATTTGACAAATTTATTTGCAAAACTTTTGCGGCGTGTGTGAGCACCAGAACAAATTCGGACACAAATCAGACAAACTCCACCATGACAGTTTGTGTAAAGTAAATTGCGCGTGTGAACTTAGATATATTGACCAGATATCATAAGGTCGCTGAGCTGTAGGTAAGATTTGTTTAGGCCTTTGATTTGGTTATTGTTTTGAAAATTTTGATTCGGAACAGGGTGAGACAGTTTTTCAAACTTTGTTTGTTATCGGTTCAGATGTAAATGGCTTGGAATTTCTGGTTCGAACCGATCTCAAGTCATCTAGTGTTAATGGAAAACAAAGACCTTAAATACAGTACAGTTCAAGGATCAGTTTAATCTATATATCAGAGCTCAACTTCATATCTTTACTATAGGTTTTCGATTCAATTATATCAAACTCATTTATTTCATTATAATCATAAATTCAAAATTAATACTTTAAAGCTAAGTTTGGCCCAAAACTTTAAGAACAACGTTTAAACGCCCAAAACTAATTGAGATGTGCTAATCATTTCAAACAGGTTAGGAATGTTGAATGAATTTGGGATACCTCTGTAGTTTTCCGTATCAAATTTAGGCCCCTTAAATTTTTTATTTTTGATCTTAAAAAATGATAAGCCGAATGTCTACTTGTTCTACCGACTTTCTTAACCAGTACCGTGAAACTGTAGCAAGAAAGTTGCGGGTTCGAACCAACCGTGAACCCTTTTCGAAGTCAAGAGGTTTGTAAAGCGGGCATTAAACCCGCGCTGGTGTTGCAATATTCTACCAATACACCACAACCCATTTATAATATAACTCTTTCTAATTGATACATTTTTTAATGTGACGAAACGATGAAAGATATTTCTAAGAATTTTTTGTTAACTTGATCTGTAAAATCCGTTGAGTTGTAATAATTAAGTTCACAGCACTTAATGAACAACTTATGGAATGGCATGCTAGAACATTGAGCTATTGCCTACTTTTATGGCTACACGTATAAACAATTACATACTTATGTTTTACTGAGTGGGGGTTGAGTTCAATTCAAGATTTTTAAAAAATTTTTTAGGGCCGTTTTCTCATGTTCCTGTTTTGCTCAATCGAAATCCAAGATTTCGCAACTAGTGGATTTGTAATCGGTTGTCTCAGTAGATGGATTATGAATTCGGACTTTGCCGGGCAGTGGAGGAGTAAAAAAAATTTTTTAATTTCCGCAATTTTAAAAAGTGAGCAGCATTTTACAAAGAGTGAGAAGGATATTTTTTGACGACTGTTACTATGATGGGAGATTAAGCAATAGGTCTACAGTATGTTCAAGGCAAATAATTTGGACAAATTTTGATGAAAATTCCATAAAGGCAAATTGGAACTTCCGGGCATATTGATCAAATTTTTGGTATGAAACTATAGCTTTGTTTTAAATCTGTAAAATCTTCAATCATCTCTATTTTAATCAAAATTTGGCTTTATCTGCCTGTGTGAACTAGCTAAGCAATGAACTAGGGGAATCAAAATGCGGATCTGTCTTTTTGCTATGTCTGCAGGAGTCTCGTACAAAAGCCATCCAATATTTTCATTTGGGTTTACTTTTAATCAATACAGACTTAACTGTTTCAGCAGCACTGTGTTTTGATTTTAAATATTTTTCAGTGTGACCATAGAGTGCACACATAAAAATACATAATTTGGTTAAGCATGTACATGGTTTTGAAATACAGAGGATGAAGCAGATGGCAACAAAAACCATCTAGATGGCTAACCAGAACATGAGAGCGAATACACAAATCCACAGATTGCAAACAGAACAGAGAAACGGTAAGACAGGTTTTTTCCGTCTGTGTAGATTCTGAAACTTGAGCTTAGGTAGCGTTTTCCACTTGGGAACAAACAGAACTACTTTTTGTCTCTTAAAACCTCTTAGGGACATGCAAAGTAAGTAGTTTAGTTTACTTCGTCAACGTGGAACAAAAGTACAGTGTGACAAGACTTAGTAACAAATCAAGCCGAAATTTAAAATTCTTGGAATTTTAAAATTAACTTTAGGTGGATCACCCTACTCGATCAGCAGTGTTTGCTTTGATAAATTAGTTCGTAACATATTACAAATAGATAATGAAACGGTTTTGATATGATAGTCAGAAAGATCCCAGCGATGCTAGTTAAAGATTCTCGTTTTTAATTTATCTTCGGCTGATTTCTGATAATTAGACATTGCAAGAAGTTCGACGTGACATTGAGTGGCGTCAATGTTCAACTGTTAGACCATAGACCACACCAATGTCCTACAAAGCGCAACATTAGTTTTAAGCTGCGAGCATGAAAAATGTTAAGTGTGGCGAAATCGTGACTTCTACTTCTTCTCCCCTCATTAATTGTATGAAACTTTTCGTTACTTCACATGTTCGGAAAGTCCTTTAGTTTGCAATAAAACAAATCCAACTAGAAAATAAGGAACTAAACAGAGAAGGGGTCTAGAACTTCCAGCAAGGGTGCGCTTGTGATGTATTATTCCAAAACTAAGTTTAGTTCTTTCTGTTATTTCCGAGCTTGAGTAAGCAAAGTCGTGGAAGTTTTCACACATTTCATTTGTACTTTGCTTAAGGATTGCTCATCAACTATTGCTAAAGCCAAGGGCCATTTCCCCGAACGTGACACGAGTTTCCCTCACTCGACCATCTCCATTTAAGCCCAGACTAAAAGCTAAGGCCAAGCTGATCAGTTGCTCATGATTATGGGAGCAATTACTCGCATAGCAGCTGAAAGTAACCTGGCAGGGCGTGGCACTTGCTATTCTCTTTGCATATTTACAGGCGTTGCGCATAATTATGCGTGTGTAACAACATTTTTTTAGTATTATTTAAAAAGCCGTAGTTACAGTGCACACAAAATTATCAGAAATTATATATGCACTTTTTAGGGCCGCAGAGAGAGAGGACTTCATTTGAAGACCACACCTGAGGCTACCACTACTAAAGGGCCGGCCAATCATCTGCATCTTTATGGGGGGGCTACTGTAATTTCACGCAGCTCTGCCGACATGCATAATGCTAATAATTTCCTCCACGCTTGGACCAAAGTCAAATGGCGTAAACAAATCGAAGTTTGTCATCAAACCTCGAGAGGATCATTAATAATCGAGCAGTGAATTCCGGTAGCTCCCGGCCACAGATAACAATGGCAGCAACAGTTTTACCCGATTAATAGAGCCAACAAATCGCTCATCAGCGGGAGGCGCCGCCGCCATCTGGGTGCCCCAAGCCAAAGGTGGTAAGTGGCAAGTGCAGGCAATCGCCTCCACTCACGCGCATTGATTGAAATCTTTCAGTAATAATAGCCCCATGGTACAAGTCGCACACATTTTTCGCGACTCCCGCCGTGTGTTTCGTCTCCTTCAAAATCGAACTCACCTTTTGCCATTACGTCGCCTGCGCTTCGTCGCGTAGACGGTGCCCAGCTGGCTCATTGCAAGGGCGGAGTTCGTTATGGTCGCCGTTGTGAATGATTTTTGTTCGACAAAGGCGCACTTGGGTTGTTGTGGTTGTGGTTGTTGTTGGAGTGGAAGTTCTTTATTTTGTTTCCTTTTTTTTATTTGTAATTGGTTTTTATTTATTGATTTGGTTTGCTTTTAGCTCACAGCAGAAGCTGAGAGATCTCTCCGGAGTTCCTGCTGTGGCTGCGGGAGAACGATGTTATGGAGGTAAGGCCACGCGCTTTTTTTTATATGGTTGTTGTTGTTGTTGCTGTTGATTTTTAATTATTATCGCGCTTACATTTTGTTTGCTTTTTCATTGTTGTTTATTGCACTTTTTTGTTGTTGTTATGTCGTATGCATAAGAGCTGCTTGGGAGAGAGAAGGGTTTTGTGATTTAGGATTGTAAAATGCTGGGAAAATGTGTAAGAGTTGTGTGTGTTAATCAGGAATGCAAATCAGTCAAAAGATTGTAAGGAAGTCTTAACTTTACTCGCTATATTCTTGCTCTTGAATAGAACTTTATGGTAAAAAAACAAGAAGGAAAGGCTGTAATATGCTTTGTGTCAAATGGTACCCAGCTCAAAATTATTTGATATGCTGATAAACCAACTATCGATTATCTCTTCTGTGCAAAACTTGCTTAATCGGAAAATAATGCTGATTGTTATGCTGTAAACGAAGGTTTACTATTTACAAATATTACATGTCTCTAACGGGTTAGTCTGATCACGGTTTGTCTATACAGGTTTTTCTTTCTGTCTGTCTCGTCCATTTTATTAACAGCGGCTGTATTCGTTCATCTACAGGGTTGCCCATATTCGACGGACCCATCTGGCAACGCCATAACTTTTGACAGAGATGTCAGATCGCTTAATGACATACCGCGTTTGAAGCGTCAGTCCAAGCAGATTTTTCCATGGAACAATACACGCCACGCGAGCGCTCTGAAAAAGTTGAAATTTACATTCAACAGAACAAGTCAATTGTGAAAACTCAACGTGCTTTTAAAATTTCACATTTCACATTTTCACATTTCACATTGAATGGGACCGTAAATAAGCAAAATTGCCGTATTTACGCCACTGAAAATCCTCAGGAGATTCAAGAAGTGCCTCTTCATGACGAAAAAGTCACAGTTTGGTGCGGCGTTAGTGCGAAAACGGTCATTGGGCCGTTTTTCTTCCAAAATGAAAATGGCCATGCTGTTACCATCAACCAGGAGCGTTATCGCGACATGATGACCAATTTTGTGATGCCAATTATTCGTCGAAAGCGTATGAGGCAGTTCTGGTTTCAACAAGACGGCGCTCCACCGCACACAAGTCGCATAACAATCGATTTTCTGAAGAAATTGTTTCCGGGCCGTTTGATGTCGAAAAGTGGTGATTTGGACTGGCCACCGCGTTCGCCCGATTTGACGCCGCCTGACTTCTTCTTGTGGGGATATTTGAAGTCAAAGGTTTACGTTAACAAGCCAAGGACCGTAGAAGAGCTCAAGGACAACATTCGTGAAGAAATAGCCGCTATTCCGGCCGAAATGTTGGCGAAATCGATGGAAAATGCGCAAAAAAGGGCACAATACGCCATCAACGCCAGAGGCGGCCATTTGAGAGATATCATATTCAAAAATTGATGTAAACAAATCTACTTGGAACAAATTAAATGATTAAGATTGCCAACCGCCAAATTTTTATTTTTTTCTTTGATTTTAAAAAAAAAAAAATGGGTCCGTCGAATATGGGCAACCCTGTACTACTATCTACACCGTACTATTCAGTGTGACCAACATTTGATTTCTCAACACTAAAATATCGATACACTTATACATATTTACATCATGGCAGCCACCTTCAAACAATTCCAAAGACTTTAAAATATAGGGGAATGGAAATTTAAACTAAGCAATTTTGTGCTAAAGAATGCTTGGTGGGATTTTAATTAAGTGATGAACATTTCATTTTAACATTTTAGAGCACAGTTTCTGAATCGATGAAGTATAAAGTCAATGTAATTACATTACACCTAGGAAAAAACATCAGGCCAAACTATAATCCCAAAGGCAAAAATAGGTTTCAAAGATCTCTTAATCTATGGGAATTTTTGTTTTTAAATGGTCTGTTCCTAAGGGCGCAAGAAAATTCGTAATAATTTCTAGTAACCGTAATGAAAAACCAAACTTTGAAACTTTAAGGTATTAAACTGGCGCCGTGGGTCTAAATTTGCTACATTTAATTTCAGTTTCCCCTTTTTCATTTGACTATTTCGTAGAAGTAACCTTTAAAATGACAAACGTTGTTGTTGAATTTTATTTGTAAAAAAATATTTTATTCAAAGCCAAATGCAGGATATAGAGGATTCAAACAGCATTTATTAGATTGGGGCGTTGCGGGCAGAGCTGGATTCAGCAAAGCTACCATCTAGAAAAGATGTCTTAGTGGTTCTTCTGCAAAATATATGAGGACACAAATACTCATTAAGGGACAGCGTAAACCACACTGTCATTTAAATTGATGGGGTATTAAAATCATTCGGGTTTACCATGAAACTAGGAAAGAAATTTGTGCTGAAGCTTTAGGAGGTGGCTCTAAGAAAAAATGTCGCTATAAAGAGTTGTACCGCAATAGAGAAAGGAATTTTATGGACTATTTAGAAGGCATTTTTGATGACGCTTTAGAAAATTCAATGGAATTGAGTTATGATGCTGAGGGGCGGGAAACTAGTAGAGGACTTTGATCCGCGTAGTACAAAACGCGATCAGCGTTCTTTAAAGCATCGAAGAGCACAAAAAAATAAATACAAAACAAACACTTTTATGAATTAATTGGAATAACTACTTTTAAGTTAAACTTTTTAATTTATTTTCATTTTTTTGGTGGCTATTTGCATCGAAGTTTTTCGCCAGATGACTTTTGTGAAATGACTCGTACATATTTTTAGTTTGGTGTTCGGCTCATTTGCGTATCCTTGATTAGTAAAAAAACCTTGAACATTGTTCATGCATGTTCTCAATTCCACTACTTTTTGAAAAGTAAATCGAACGCAATTCCGCTTCGGTTTCGTTTTTGTGTTCTCAATTTCGAATGAAATGGCTCTCTTTTTACTTTTTGCAATCCACTGGACCAAGCGAGAATGACACTAGATACACAAGAGAGAAGCCAGAACTCCAAGCGAAACGATCGAAAATGGAACAATCGGAAATGAGAGGCGCTGACTTTTAGGATTCACTCTTCGTTTTCGTTTGGACTGCCAAAATCTGGCCACATTAACAAAAAAAATTCTTTATAAATCAATTAAAGACTAGAATGCAAATTAATACACAAATATCATGATAGATGCCCTTTAAAGTATAAAATATTTAATATATAATAACTTTTTTCCAATTTTCAGGCATTAAATAATATCTTCACAATTGACCAAAGCTTTTGAGTCCAGATTATTGGTAAATCATCTAAAGGTCATAAGGAAGTGTTTTTGGAAAAATTTTCAAAATTCATGTTCATGTATTAAAACAACCACTAAGACAATCAAAAAACCAATCACAATCAGATTGTTATAAGCTATCACCACCACAAAAAGTAAGGTTTACTCAGTACATTCGTTTTGATATTAGTGTGCTCCAAATAATCTTATCCCAAAAATTTTTAGCTCAGCGTTCTATACATAAAAAAACATCTTTCCTCAATCCAATTTTTTGTTTAAAAAGAAAAGTATACATTTTCATGAAAAAGCTTATACCCAAGAAAACAAAAAATGCTAACTAAACCGGCGCTACATCCATTGCGAGATAAGCCTATAAAGTTTTTACAATAAATTACTGAATGAAGTCACATTTAACGACCTTTAGTCTTAGCCGGCTCGGGGTCATGTTATGTTTCCACATAACTTTACCACAAAGGAGGCTGGTCGACTATACAGTTGTTTTAAGAACCTCTCGGTTTTTTCTTCAGTAGTGTTTACACATCGAATGCAAGTCAGCAGACAAATCAAAAAGATCAAAGAATATCAAAAGATGGTATTAGGAATTTAATGACTCTTGTCACCAAACTATTATCCGGTTTTTGGTCAGACCACAGTTTTTATTTTTCGCCCTTCGTGGCTTAAATTGTAATTCCAATCTAACTAGCTAAGTGTGATTTTCCTTCTTAAGCTACAGTCAGGTGAGGTTGACTCAAGAGCACTGCTTAGCCAATTAAGTTTTCTGGTTCCGGTACGTGAAACGAGGGATCATGTCCCGATATATTTAAATCCTTGCTTTAGCAACTATGCTTATCACGAAAGCTTTCGTAACCTCTGTCTAAATTACAACACTTATTACCATCTGTTCTCAGTAAACTCTCAATTGTTAGATTTAAGAAAAATTGTCAAATCTTAATTCTTAACTGACTGAACTTTGTTAAACTATTCCGGGGTGCCACAGAAACCAACCAAATTCCAACCGAGTTCCAATTCTTAGGTGCCGCAGAAATTTCTTTTGGTTGGTTTCAAACCTCTAATGTTTTGTTAGGAGATTTTGCAAAGCTCTTTTCACACCAGCGCGTTTTGTCGAAGTGGCGCCCTCTACATGATAGCTAGCGGATTAAGGGATGGAAACTAATACCTCATGTTTAGCGCAAACAAATTTTTAAATTTTGCATTATATTGGAGGAGGATGCGACTTAAAATTTAATTATTATTTAAAAATGCATCATAAAACATATAATACAATCAAAAAATTTTAGTTAATCATTAAATTAACCCACATCTTAAAAAAGGAAATTTTTGGCGAGAGATTCAGCCCTGTTTTTAAAAATGGAACATCAATTGGAACATCTGGTGTTCCAACTATATTTTCTAATTAGAAAATGAAATCTCTAGAGATTTCTGTGGCACCCCCGATAAAGACCAATACGAAGTTGTGAAGTAACGAAAAGTAACGAGGAGAAAAGTAAAAATCTCATACAAAAATGTTGACAGAAGAGCATACGAAAGTATTGTTGTATGAGATTTTTACCTTACTTCTCGTTACTTTTATTACATAATAATAAATAAATAAATAAAATATTATCCACTCTGCATATTCACTCAAATTATCATGGCAAAATAAATAAGAGTTAAACCCAATAATAAATAAATAAATTCTGGAATTATAAATATGCATAGGCATAGCATACTTTGAAGGGCATTTATCATGCATGATTTTTTCCTTTTGTGTAATACACAAGGTAAAAGAAAATCTGTTAATGAAAGTTTCCTCTAACGATTTAGAACAAACTATCCAACTTGAATGATTTAGTCATTTAGATTTTAAAGTATTTATGGTAATCTTTGCATTCATTTTTGTGACCTATTAGCTCCTATTGGTTCGCAATCAGTTCTGATTGGGAAGGGCAGGTAATAAAATTTTGTCTGCTTTTCAGACAGAACATTATCACTTTAAGGCATGGATTTCAGTACTCAACTTATGGGACAGTTTCATAGATAGGACTTAAAAGTGGTAATGATGGAAATCTTACGAAAAGTTCCAAAGTGAAGTTGTAGGATGAACAAGTATCAACATTCATTTTATTAGTTTTTGGGATCCCAGACCCTCCAGACAAAATTATAAATTTCTAGGATAGACAGGAACAGGACCAAACCCTCTCAAGTCCAACTTCCATATAGCGCATTTCAAGAGGACCAAATAAACCTTCGTTATCGAAATACGTAAACCTCGTTGTACGGAAGTTCGCAATAGAAGAAGTTGGACTGTTGCTCGAAACGGGAAAGGTATCCAACATCTTGTCACGCTTTCACCCATAAATGGGATCAAGTTTGGCCTTGGGTAAACTGGTCCTAAGCGTACAGAAAAATTCCAAAATTCTAACGAAGTCACGGGCTTGTACTGAACGGCCGGACCTATAAAAAATGTTCGCATAAAAGACCCCAATATTGAGATTGTTTGTTCTTGAATAGTAGGTGTGAAATTAAAGATTTTTCTGAGTAAATCAGTGGTCGGCAAGAAACACAAGGACATTTTGGCGTTACGAATGTATGCGAGGTCACTAACACGAAACGCAGCGCAGAGCAGCGGCGAGCAAGTCCTCCCTTAATGGGATAAACAACTTTTGTTGTAGTTGCAGTTGCAAAAATATTCCCTATAACTACTTAAAGGATTTCATAAGAAGTTTTAAACTTAAGAACCGTTTTGCATTCCTGGCATTCACTTTGTATTTTAAATTTGTGGATTTTGATTCGCGGTTTTAAATCTGTTGTTCCTCTTTTCAACACTTTTGCTTTTTTTCAGCCACTTGCACTAAGGTTGTTGTTGTTGTTGTTGGTCGATGACGACGCATGCAACAAATCAAAAATTAGCACGGAACAAATGCTAACGCAAGAACGTCACGCAAATCATTTTGAGGCACGATCGACGGTTGGCGCTAGGCGGCCTGTCAAAGTGACATTTGTCTGCCTCCTCGGCGCACGCACACCCCCGCCGAAAACCGTTGCGGAATTGGGAAGTGAATGACCGCCGGCACTTGCACTCGCCTCTGGTTTGGCAATTGTTGTGGTTCGAAAACGAGAAACGTTATCGCGTGACAGTAGAGCGGGTTGTTTTTCACTTTTCACTTGCTCTCTGGGCACGCACCTATTCGTGGCACTGTATTGGGATCAGCATCAGCTGCAGCGGCGGCGGCGGCGGCGATAAAAAACCGTTAGGGAGCAGCGACTGCACGCGAGCGGCCGAAACAAATGAATGCCAAAGCAGCAACTGGAACTGAGGCACGAGACAGACGTTTGAAATGAAACACAAAACAATAGCGGCGCGGCAGCCCCCGACGGTGTTGTTTGCCGAAATATTTTTGCTTGCCTCTCTCTCTATCTCTCACCCGAGATGTACTCGCTGGCTCGCTCGCTCTCTCTCTCTCTTTCTTTCTTTGGGCGCGACTTTGCGCAACTGACGCCACGTAAACGCTTGGAGAATCCAACAAGAACTGAAAACGAAATTGGAAAGCCAAACCAGTCCTGACTGAGCGAGGAACAATTTGGCAACGAAACCCGCTGTGTGTGTGTGTGTGTGTGTGTTCTTGTTGTGGTCAGACTTCCAGTCGTCCTGGCAACGCGATCATTAAGCGTGGCTCAGTTGTGCAAGCGAGAGCGCATGACTTCGTTTCATTGCCAGCGTTTCGCCTGGAAACTGGAATGTTCACTGACCAACCAAGTAAGCTATGGCCAATTATGGAAGTGCACACGCTATCTCCCTCTGCCATATAAGATAAGCGCTTGACTTTACGCTCAAAGCAAATGGAGGCGTGTCCTGCTCACACATACACGCAACTGCTGCTTACACTCAGAGCGACTAGTGCCGACTCTTTCTGGCCTGTGACCAATGATTTTTGGGTTCATCTGTTTGCCGCTGTTAATTAATTAGAGGGTAATTAAAGAGTTATCATTCAATGGCATCACTGGGAGAGCACTTTATCATGCATTTTACTTCAATTTTGACTTGGTACATGCAAATTTCGAAGTTGTACGAGGCCATTAAACCTCAAAGAACACTCGGCTTATCTGGCATGATTTATGTGTGTTTGTATGCATATGCATATGGGTCTCCAGTCATGGGTTCTCTAGTCAATTCCTAGAAACGCAAAATGTCTGCACTCACCAAGTTGTCGGGGCCATATGTTGTCTTTGTAACCGCAGTCACAGATGGTGACAATGAAATTCATGGTCCAAACACACAGTTTACACTGAGCAAAAATTGGGCAATGAGAACCACAGTTGAGCTGCATCACAACAAAATTTTACCCAAATGAAATTAATGAGTGGCTAGGGAAGAGTCAAAGGTTATAAATGATATCCTTCGAAACGCGATCTTTCAATACGTAACCTCGAAATCCTATACCATTTTCTTGGAGACACACAGTTTACCCTTCTCAATTAACAAGTGTAGCTATAATTACCTTCTTACTATTGTGTCAAATTGAAATGTGAATTTTTAATTTAATCTTCCCGGATTTTTCCAATCGATACATTTTTTCTTTCTGCAACTTGGTAAAAGGGCGTTTCTACTACAGCTGCGTACACGATCGCCGGGGGCGGATCTAGGAATCGAATTTGGGGGAAGGGCTATTATGGGTTCTTAAGAAAATTAATTTATTGGTGTGATATAAGTTTTCTTTTACATATCGCAATAAAATCGCATTGAAGTCAACAATCAATTCCTGAATCCTCGACTGACCAGCCGAATGTTGCAAGACGACGAGGCTTGGCTTGGCAAAATATGTATGTCCACTAATTCGTCAGTTGATTTTTTTGTCAACGATTTCCATCACTTACCCGTTGAGTCTGTGATCAGTGCAGTCTGGGCTGTTTTTATACCCGTTACTCGTGGAGTAAAAAGGGTATACTAAAGTCTTGCAAATGTATGTAACAGGCAGAAGGAATCATTTCCGACCATAAAAAGTATATATATTCTTGATCAGCATCAACAGCCGAGACGATATAGACTTGTCCGTCTGTCTGTATGAACACCTAGATCTTAGAGACTAGATGAGCTAGAGCCACCAAACTTGATATGTAGACTCCTGTTGTCTGCATGCAAATCAAGTTTGTTTCAAATTTTTAACACCCCCACCCCCGCCCCCACAATAGAAAATGTTGAATAACTATAATTAATATATATAAGGGCACTCAAGATCACTGAAGATTGTTCGGACCTCATTATGCTTTTCAGAATAGATAGATCTTAGGCCTAGGATATTATATAAGCAAGTGAGAAAGTCGGTCAAGCCCGACTATATTTATACTCTGTACCTAGAGTAAGAGATAAATGCAGAGCTGCTGCTGCTCTCATCTCTGAGTTTCTTTCTCTCTCTCCCTCTCTCTCTCTCTCTCTCTCTCTCTCTCTCTCTCTCTCTAAGATTGTGCGTTGGTTCAACCAACTTGGTTGTGAGTGGGTGGGTGGGGGTGGCGGGGGGTAATTCACTTATTTGATCATAACTTGAGAACCGCTCATCCGATCTTTATCATTCCTTCGGCAAATAGATACATATTACTAATGACTAACTATCTCTGGAAGGCACAAATCATCTATCTACCAAACTGTGGGAGACAGTGGCGCAGCGTTTAAACCCCAAACCCCCCCCCCCCTTGGGGGAAATTTTTATATGCGAAAAACTACCATACTAAAATTTTTTGTTCTGAAAACCCCCCCCCCTGAAAAAATCCTGCGTACGCTACTGGTGGGAGATATGACGTTTTTTCCAAATTGCGGGGGCGGGAGGGGGCGTGGCAAAAATTGAAAATTTGAAAATGAACTTGATCTGCCTGCAAGTATAAGAAGCATTTGTCCCATACATGTCAAACCTCTATCTCTTACCATCTCTGAGATCTGTTTGTTTATACGGACGGACAGACGGACAGACTGACACACGGACAGACGGACATGGCTATATCAACTCGTCATGCTGATCAAGAATATATATACTTTATGTGGTCGGAGATGCTTCCTTCTATGCGTTACAAATATCCGGACAATTTTTATATACCCTCACCAAGGGTATAAAAAAACGTAGTACACGTCAGTTAGACCAATTTGTACATTAATTTGGTGAACTTTATGAATTGGGAAATGCTATTGCATTTAAGCTTTGTGGTTCAGTTGTAATTTTTCTTAATTTTTTTACATTTGACAAAAATAATTCACATATTTTTAGTACAAAACCTGCAAATTTAAAAAACTCATTAAAAAGCAACCCATGGGTGACTGCCTCGACTTTGTTGTATAATAAATCTTTATAATTCGCGGTCCATCGTTGCATACTAAATATTTACTAATTTCTTTTTTCTTAGTATAGTATTTTGCATTTAAATATTTAGCATGGGGGGTTAAAAGGCGTCATATCCTCGGTGCGTTAGCGTTAGCTGTTGCGTTTTTTTGACTGCCATAACACTACCATAACGTAACAATTCAATCACTTTGGCGACGTGAGCACATGCTGATGATATCTGAAGTTCTGGAGTCTGAAGAGTCCTACTGAGTGTCAAAATTGCAGCATTGACGGCAGGTAAAACATAAAAATAGATTAGAAACTCAGTTTTTTCAATCGCACTCATGAGATGTGCCGCCTTTGATGATGTCTCGCTTTTTAAACCTTTCTAATGCTCCAATAATGTAAAGCAG
The DNA here is from genome assembly GCA_018904235.1 of Lordiphosa stackelbergi. Classification (NCBI taxonomy): domain Eukaryota; kingdom Metazoa; phylum Arthropoda; class Insecta; order Diptera; family Drosophilidae; genus Lordiphosa; species Lordiphosa stackelbergi. The sequence continues at coordinate 73,689 of JAEIFU010000213.1, read as the reverse complement.
CAACTTAGCGAGTCCGTACACACATTCATGTTATTCGTGCATACAATCATTCTCATCAATCGACAACTGTTTGCTCAGTGACGCAAGGTGAAGAGAAGATAGGAATCGATTAGAATGAATCTTGCGCAAACTGTTGTCACGTATAGAATAGCGGTTAATCAAAATTAATTCAAATACTCCACCGGATTTTCAACGAATACAAATACATGAAAAAATCTAACTATTAATTTGAATCAAACCGGAACTGATACCGTATACCGAATGGAATCGATTAAAACTCAGAACCGGAACCGGATCCGATATTTGTAATTTTTTGTATACCGATAACCGAGAACCGATATTCTTTGAACCGAAAAGACCGAAATGAACCTTAACATTGTATCGGCACAGTGTCGGCTCTACGTGCAACAACTAGACTGCAGAGCGAGCAGTTAGGTTTGAGAAATTTTTACGCAGTTTGCAAAAAGAGACAACAAAACTCTTTGAAGAAAATGCATGCTTCTGCGTCATTTTCTTAGACCCTCGTTATAAAGTCAAGCTAATCTGTAATCAGGAAAGTACGTGGGTAACTGCTTTGACAGATATCTTTCAAGAAATTTAACTACTTCTGTTCAATTGCAACTTAATGAGGAAAATAGCTCTGACCCAATAACTTTGTCTGAAATTGGAGGTGAAGTCGATTTATATATATAAATTTGTATGAAAAGAAAGAGGACAATAAAAATGGTGGTCACACAATTCTACAAAGTTTCCAGAATTGTTTGAACTATCAAAAGTTATTCTTGCGGTTCCAGCCCCACAAGTAATCGTTCAACGTTTATTTTCCGGTGTGAAGTTTATTATGACTCCTCTAAGAAATCAGATGGACACTAGACTGGCCCTTATATTAACTTTTTTTTTTTGACTTCAAAATACCGGGCGGAAAATGATTCGTTTTGGTCCCAATAGATATGAAAAAAAGTTTGGCAGCGATCGGCCTTCATTTAGTGGACGCGCGCTCGCCCTCAAAATTGAAAATTTGAAATGAATGGAAAATGAGGGGGATGAGTTTCGAATTTAATCTCTAAAAACCAAAAAAAAAATTTATTTTTTATTTCTTTTTATATGCTTTAATATCATAGCAACATTTTAAATATAAATGTGTTTTATTTTGAGCGTAAACTTGGCTAGAATTATATTAAAAGGGTCAATTTTTCCAAGAATTTAGAATTTTTAATATTTATGAGATTCTGATTTTTGCTTTTGCCCGGGCTGCAAAGCTATCGTTTTGGTCCCAATTGATATTGTAAAAAGTTTGGCTGCAATCGGACTACATTTAGTGGACGCGCTCGCCCCAAAAACCAATAATTTTAAATATACTGCCAATATATGGGATGAGATTCGGATTAAATCTCTAAAATTTATAAAAAAAAAAATGTTTTTTTGATATGAGGTTCGAATTTAAACTCAAAAAATTTTTAATTTTCGTTTAAGTAATAATTCTCTTTAAATCTTTTAATGGGAATACCATAGCAACATTTAACATATTTTTGTTGCATATTTCGTGCGTAAGCTTGGTCAGAATCATATCAAATCGGCCAATTTTTCACATTTTTTTGTTTTTTCTGAGATGAGTTTAATTTTTGTATAAATGTTAATTCACTTTGAATCCTTTTAGCGGAGTATCATAGCAATATTTTAAATATTTTTATTGGATATTTCGATTGTAAACTTGATCAGAATCATTTTTTTGTTTCTTTTTTTATGATAAAATAATACATATTTACGAGATTCTGATTTTCGCTATTAAATGACACTGTTAAATAAATCAATGTAATTTTTGAGATCATGATTTGAATTTAAATTAGCTAACAGATACCGATAAATAGTTGATTCTATTGGTACGCAGCGAATGTCTTCATCTATATTCGTATCTCTGCTAATCAGCTGACGAACCGTTATTTCTCTACATTTGTTCACGTGTTTTAGAAAAACACTAGCCATGACAGCTTTAAAATCCCGCTCGATTGAAACACGAAGCTTCGAAAATTCCACAGAGAAGAGAGTTGGTTGGTCGGACTTAGCAACAAATCCTGGGAAGAAAGTTGCCGTCAAACCGACAAGTCTTAAAGGTGTTATTTTTTCAATATGCGTGTTGTAAAGATGACTGCACAGAAATCCACTAAATGAAGTCCGATCGCTGGCATCGTTTTCATTAAATCTATTGGGACCAAAACAAAGGATTTAAAGAGAATTAACACTTAAACAAAAATTAAAAATTTTTTAAAGATTAAACTCGAAACTCATCTCAAAAAAAATTTTTTTTTTAATTTGGCCGATTTGATATGATTCTGACCATGTCCATGCTCGAAATATCCTACAAAAATATGTAAAATGTTGCTAAGGTATTCCCTTAAAGGATTTAAGGAGAAAAACCACTTAGAATTTTTTTTTTTATTTTTAGAGACTTAATCCGAATCTCATCCCTTATATTGGCAGTATATTTAAAATTTTTGGTTTTTTGGGCGAGAGCGCGTCCACTAAATGTAGTCCGATCGCAGCCAAACTTTTTTCATATCTATTGAGACCAAAACGAATCTTTTTCCGCCCGGTATTTTGAAATCTATTTTTAAGGGCCAGTCTAATGGACACACATACAATGACCACTATCTTGCTTCTAAGAAATAATCATTAATTATCCTTCTTTGTAACGAATTTTGTTTTGTTATTTTAAGTAACGTTCAGCTTGGTGAAGACATTGTTAATTAAATCTCATTTAATTATTTTATGAATACAAACATGTGCATTTTGTAGGGCAAGCGCATGCTAATAAAATTGAAAATTTGTGACACATATGGTATAGCTTGCTTAATCCCTTTGTTTGGGCTAACAATTAAAATTTTCTCTTAATTTTACCGATCGATACCGGTACGTACCGGCATACCGAAATAAAAACTAGGTACCGTTACGGAACCGAATACCGAAATAAAATAAATCCAAAGCAGAAACTTTAACCGGAACCGAAATCCGGTTCGGTTTAGTTCCCTGATTTTTTTCGTATCACAACCTGAAACAAGGCCAGTCTGTCATAATCTAGTATTGAATTTTGAAAGTTTTGTTTAGATAAACTTATCAACACAATTCTTAGGACCCGACCGACGACGCCTTATTAAAATTTGAATATATCTCTAAAAAAAAAATTGAGTTTTAAAACGACCCAAATTTTTTATAAAACCTTCCAATTCCCCCTGCTTGTGCAATGGCTAATTCAAATTTATTTACAAGCCTGAACGAATCGAACTTTGGTCCAAACCTCCACTAGAATTTTGGTTTTTTTTTTACCAAAAATTTGAGGCTACACTTTAATTTCAGTGTACTTGTTCAGTTAAGGGCCGTGACGTCAGTTTAACGACGAGAGTCGAAGGTGCCCCTCAATTACATTGCGTGCAACTATTCAATGCAAGTCATAGCCAAAACCAAATGTTTATCTAGCCCAGGCTGGACTTTTGCAGTTAAAGGAGCTGTTGAGAAGCTCTGAGTCTGCATTGGGGCACACACATGCGGCAATCCCGCTGAGCAGGTAAGGGCAACAACAACACCAACGGGAGAAGCAGAAGGCAGCGCATGTCAATCGCAGGCACTAATAAGTAAGTGGACTGCTTAACCAGTTTCCCAACCTCTTTCCCCCTCGGCGAGCCGTGCACTTGCAGCTTAGCTTATCAATTTACGCTTCAGTCCAAGCCTGAGCCAGGGGCAGGTGCCTTCTTAGGGCATACATATCTGACATTTTGCGCTCCGTTGTCCTGGCATATCAATTTTGCCTGATGAGGAATTATTATGTGTATAACTTTTTTTTGCCGCCAGGCTCTTAATTGCGCCTTAACCCCTTTTGTTTTTTGTTGGCCTGCCTAATTTTGTAACAAGTTTCTCATTACCCCCGTCGGTTCGGGAAGGCAGCAGCAACAGCTGCCTTGGCAGTGCTCAATGTCAATGGTGATCCAGATCTAGACAAGCTTTCTATATGGCTATAATTTGCCAATTAAGCGAGGGCATCAGATCGATATCAGGGGACAAGTCAAAGACTGCCAACATTAGCGAAATGTCCACAACTATCAAATGGAAGACGTACAAAAACAAGTAAATTGAACGCCGGAACAAGCTTCTAAAATGTTTTCTGATGCGAGTGTCAATTAAATGTAATTATTATGCGGGAAAAAAACAACGAAATAACTAGGATATGCACATAAAGTGCAGTGTTACTGTTTTGATACCCTGTAACCATTAAAAGAGTTGGGGTAAAAGGGGTATCATAAAGTGGTGTCAAGGTATGTAACAGGCGACCAACTAAGGGTAATAACTAAGTGGTTTTAGCCACGGAATCGAATTACTATAAACCTAATTTGAAATTTAGTCACGTTTGAAAAAATAGATGAATTTGTTGCAAATTAAAAGTAAGAATTATGAACTGTAAACGATGGTTCTTTTGGGTTTTTGTGTTTTTATTTACACACGTTTTACTATTTACAATTTCTGTACGTTGTCTCGACCATTTTATTTAAAGTGTCTGCGGTGTGACCATCATTTGATGACTTAAAAATACCTTAACAATAAAATATCGATGTATCTGTAATATTCACTGGCGTCATTTATCAAATCATTTTAAAGACTATAAAACTGGTTGATTTATTTATTAAATACTTAATTAAAGTATTTAGTGATTGACAAACTCAAGAAGCGTTTCCCAATATGGGTAATAATTGGTGAAGGTTCCGAATTTGTCTTTGTCAATACCAAGTTCTCAAATTTTCCAACCAAAACCTTCGTCGAAAAACCTCAAACAATTTGAAATTTTCCAAAAATTAATCATTAATTGGGTTCAAACCCCCGAAACGCAGTTTGGCAAATATATATTTTAGGACTGTTGTAAAAGCTCTTGTTTATAATCAGATATTCGTATGCAGAGATGCAGAGTAAAGGGTATTTTTTACACTGATCAGCTCTCTTACTTGTTTCAATACAATGTTTACCTTTTGGAAAAATGCACTACCCCGCCCTTCCCCTAACACCCAAAGTACCTCACCTGCGCCGTTAAGTAGCCGCAATTATAATTGCCATTTGTGGAAGTCGGCTCAAAATGGCGCAAAACAATGACAAACCAAACAACAACAGAACAAAAATGTCATTTTAGACACACAAACAACAACACAACACAAAAAAATGCAAACAATGGCCGCCAACAGCAGCAACAACCCAAAACCCCAGCAGTCACTCAGCGATCAATTGCGCGAGATAAGTGGACGTGGACAACACACCACCATTACCACCACCACCACCACCACCACCGGCACCAACAACAACACTGGAAATGAGCAAACGACATGGCCAATCGACCTAACGACCCAAACCAAACCCATAAGTCTAACCACCCCATAAGTATGTGTATTGTGTGTACTCGTACATACAGACAAATGTATGCATTGCTGACATTTTTCTGATTTAGTTTTGCTTTAAACATACACTAGATCCCATTTATTATACAAGAGCTTGTGCACTAGTAGGAGCGATTAGTTGTCTCAAAAAATATGGGGATTACAGATCTTTCTATGCTCTATAATTTACTATGTAAACCATTTACTATAATTAGGTCTTAAATCCGACAATAGTTTTATAACGATAATGAGTACACACGAGGTTTGTTCAAAAAGAATTGCGAATTTTGAATTTACGCGGGCTACACGAATTATGGCCAAAAACAACACTCTAATAATGCCGCAGCCACCGAGACATCAATAAGAGAGTCAGTGCTGTATGAAGCAAATATGTATTTTTATATAAAACAACAAAAAAAAACAAAACTTTAATAATAATAAAAGCGACCTCTGTAAGCATCACCTCATACCCAGTTATTCAAATGAAGCCTCGGTTCGCGTTTTGTGAGTACTTTTGTACTTGCCAAACACAACGACAACAATTCTAGCTTAGTTTTGAATGGTTTAAGATAAAATTCTCCAAAATTCATCAAATTTGGGAACGCATAATTAAAAAAATGCACTTCAATCGTGCAATCGGTTAAGGTACCTCCAGAAAAAGAGAAACCCTTGAATATCTTTTAAAGCGCATTGTAGATTTTCATTCAAATCGTTTTTATACCCTGTACCCATTAAAAATGGGTAAAAGGGGATAATGAAGTTGTGCAAATGTATGTAACAGGGAGAAGGAAACATCTCCGACCCTATAAAGTATATATATTCTTGATCAGCATCAATAGCCGAGTCGATTTAGCCATGTCCGTCTGTCCGTCTGTCCGTCCGTCCGTCTGTCCGTCCGTCCGTCCGTCTGTCTGTATGAACGCGTCGATCTCAGAGATGGTAAGAGATAGAGGTTTGACATGTATGGGACAAATGCTTCTTTTATCTGTACGCTGATCAAGTTTGTTTCAAATTTTGGCCACGCCCCTCCCGCCCCCGTAATTTGGAAAAAACGTTATATCTGCCACAGTTTTGAAGATAGACGATTCGTACTTTCTAGAGATAGTTAGTAATTAGCAAAATAAATCGATTTGCCGAAGAAATGATAAAAATCGGATGAACGGTTCAGAAGTTATGAGCAAAAAAGCGAATCAAGCCCCCCGCTACCACCCCACCCACCCTAAAAAAATGTTGCATACTTTCCGGATGGTCACCGGATGGAGCCGACTTTAACTTACGCTCTCGTTGTCAATTGTACAGGGTATATTGAAGTCGGGCTACTCCCCGTACCCCACTCCCCTAAAATGGCTTAGTTTGTTTTGCTCTACCTTCTCCTTTGTTATGGAAGATAGAATGCTAGAAATAAAGCATTGTGGGGTGATTTGGGGGCATTACAGGGCAAAATATGTTCTCCAAAAAAAACTACCCCTGTTTCCGTTAAATTTTTATTTTTTATAATATATAAAAATGGAAAGGGATTTTGTTCACATGTGGTGTTGAGAATGTCGTTCCATTTTGACGAAATGATTCTGGATTAACTCGGTTTCAACTGCTAATTCCCCTTATTTATGAAGGTCTTTTTCAAAATGATGTTGATTCTAATTCATCATAATTGATGCGTTGGGTCTGGGTTTAGCATGGAGTTTAGCTTGTCAAGTAGATGCTAAAACTCGAAAAAACCGTAGATCATGTTAGTAATTTAAACTCAATAAATAAAATAGCGTCACTATAAATCATTTTAGGGGAATACGACTTTTTCAAGTAGAATGTGTGGCCATTTTCATCACAGCGACTATGGTTCCACTTGTCCACCTTTTAAAATTTATTCGGAGGTCAAGAACTTATAATGATAATCGACTCTGGATCCCGACACAATTTCATAAGTGAGACATAATGGTTAGTCCTACAGCAGGAAACCACGACCGTATTCAATGGCTCTAAGACTTTTCCCAATGTTTGTATTCGATCTTGAATTTTCAAGAATTTCGCTTTTGAAATCGAGCTAAATTCGTTGTCAATTTGGCTCTTATAGGCAAGGCATTTAGCTGTTCAGCTGAACAGCTCTTCTGCACTCCTCATCCGTAAGCTGCCTTCAGTTGTCATACATGTATGTCTAAATAGTGGGTTGACAATATTCTCTAAAGAGAAACTCTTATCAATAAATAGATCCTATCCTATTTCATCAATAAAGGCAAAATCTGCAAAATATTTAGAGTTATTTGCTTTGCTATTTCATTATCGTTAGAGAGTGTCTTTTATGACAAAGGCATATATAGGCATCTTTAATATTTTGTACGGTATTTTGTACAAATTTTTCATATTTATAATTAATAAAATTTTATACATACTACATACATAGGTAATTGTAGACGGTTCAATAGGAGGTAAATGGTCAATCGATAAAAATCGAATATGCAATCGGTCATACAAAATCGAGAAATTTGCTAAATTATATAATGAGTTTAGATCAGGGACCGTAATGAGTTTCATTATAGGGAGAGTGGGGGGTTGTGATCATAGTTTTGTTTTTTAACATAACTTCGCCAAAAATCAATATTTTTTCGTTCTGCAAATTTAGTATTTTAGTTTAACGATGCACGAAACTTTCCTCATTATTAGTTTAAAACATGTGAGAAAGTCGGTCAAGCTCGACTATAATATACTCTGTACCTCTCTCTCTCTCTCTCTATCACTTTCTTTCTCTCTCTCTCTCTCTCTTAGATTGTACGGCGTTGGTTGTGAAAGGGTGGGTGGTGGGTGGCGGGGGGGTGGGGTTTTTGTGATTCACTTATTTGCTCATAACTCGAGAACCGCTCATCCGATCTTTATCATTTCTTCGGCAAATCGATACGTACGAATCATCTATCTACAAAACTGTGGGAGATATGACGTTTTTTCCAAATTGCGTGGGCGGGAGGGGGCGTGGCAAAAATTTAAAATAAACGTGATCTGCCTGCAAGTATAAGAAGCATTTGTCCCATACATGTCAAACCTCTATCTCTTACCATCTCTGAGATCTGTTTGTTCATACGGACGGACAGACGGACAGACCGACGGACAGACGGACATGGCTATATCGTATATGTACCTTCGGTACAGAGTATAAAACGAGAAAGGCAAAGCTAACTTCGTCTGTACCGAAGTTTTGATACACTTGAAATAGCTTGGCTCAACGGTTAGCGACTTCGACCAAACTTCGCAGATCAGCTTAAAAACATTACATATTACCAATGACCGTGTTTGAGAGCAGTAATATTGAGAACAAAACAGTTTTTCTTACTAAAACCTACTTTTTGAACGAACATTTGTATGGCAGCTACAAGAAGTAGTCATCCGATCCGGTTGGTTCCGACATATTAGCAGCGTGCAGTAAAAAGAAAACTCTGTGCAAATTTTCAGCTCGATAGCTCCAAAACTGAGGGACTAGTTCGCGTAGAAACAGACAGACGGACAGACGGACGGACAAAGCTTAATCGACTCAGCTTGTCATGCTGATCAAGAATATATATACTTTATGTGGTCTGAGATGATTCCTTATATGCGTTGCAAACTTCAGGGCAAAATTATAATACACTTTTCAAGTGTATAAATATACTTTTGGGGGTTTTTTTATTTCATATTGAAAAAGATGTTTTTGACATTTAGAAAATTTGTGGGTGGTTGTAAGCCACCCATTTAAAGTTTAAAATTCGTGTTTTTAAGCAATTATTCTTTGTTAAATGAAAAAATTAACAATTTTTTTCATATTCTGAATTAAGAAATATCCATGAAAAGTGAAAATTGTTTGACGGCTTGACATAAACCAAATGATGTAATATTTTTTTCTTTGTCTCCAATACTCGCGTGGCTCACAACCCCCAGCGGCTCAAAACCCCCCATTCTCCCATACATATAAATTACAACTTATGCATTATTTTTCAAGTTTTATTATTTACTTCATAAATAACACAGTGGAACACTCAAAATAGCCTGGGAACAGGACTAATAAATTGTGAAACTAATTAGTCAGGTAGCAACCCCTCATACCCAGATTTTCTTAATCACGTCCAGTTCACGCTTAATGGGCGCATTTACACTAGCAACTCACAGCTAAAAGCTAAGAGCTAAAATTTTAGAAAATTCACGAAAGCTAAATAGAGTCACCACAATTGTTATACCGAATTGCAGCCGCCAATGGACAAGCGGTTAGTACCCTGCCAATATGGAAAGCAACTCGATCGAATTTTTTAAGATTTTACTGGACACTGCTAATTTGTCGGAACCGACCGGATCCGATGACTATATCTTTTAGCTGCCATAGGGATTTATTTAGAAAAATTGTTGATTTTAATGCTGGCGTTCTAAAACCCTAATATATTAAAGCATTTGCAAGGGTATAGAAACTTCGGCACAGACGAAGTTAGCTTGGTCTTCTCGGTCTTCCAAAGTTTACGTGCATTGGAAAATGGTAAAGTTGACATTTCGACTTTCGGCTATTTTTTGCTCCGGTGTAGGTTCGGATTCGAACAGAAAAAAAGAGAAAAGCTAACTTCGTGAAGACGCTACCATTGACAACAAAAAAGTTTTTCTCCCTAGAACTAGTTTTTCGTCCGATCGTTCTTATGGCAGCTATATGCTGTAGTCATCCGATCAGCGTATTTGTACCAAAAGACTTCGTGCAAAGTTTGGCTACGATAGCTTTAAAGCTGACGGAGGAGATGGCAAAGAAAAAGACTGACAGACGGACGGACGGACGGACAGACGGACATGGCTATATCAACTCAGCTCGTCATGCTGATAATACTTTTTGTGGTCGGACATGCTTCCTTCTGTGCATTACAAACATCCGGACAATTTTAATATACCCTCTCCAAGGGTATAAAAATGAGCTGCTCTGGTTCTGGTTCGTTTCGGCTCCGGAGCGCTTCAACTCTATTGTTTGGAACTAAAAACGAACGGCGTAATCTTGGAATCTTAACGCAGGCGAATATTGAACAGTTCGTCAAATCTCAGTAAAGAATGCATGCAAACGTTAAAAGTTCAGTATTCAAAAAGCCCGATGGTGCAGATGGCAAGACCGTTAAATATCTTTTATATTGTCAAAGAAGCAGACTTGTTTAACATTTTCCTCTTGATCCACAATACTAGCTGCCGCTTGAAAGGGTATTCCCTAAAGGGTATTGACATAAAATGGTGTTTGTTTTTATGGCTGGTGCCATATCGGACAGATGCACACTCAAACACATACATATTTATACATTTTACTAGCTGTAGTTAAATGCATAGCCTCATGTAGCTCCATTGTCGTGTCATGTATTTGACGCTATCATTAGAGTTAATGCATTACTCCCCCGCTTCAAGCCAAAACCCAGACCTCGCTGTCTAATTACGCGAATGTCAATCTTCGTCAGGCGGCGTTTGGCTTTCCCAAAGAGGAAAAAATACCGAAAACCTTTAACGATTGGTCAGCCAAGATTTCGAATGCCACAGACCAAACAAATATGATTTATTGAGCGATGCGGTTAACGGATATCGGAGCAAAAGAGCCAGACCAGACCACAGCCGACTGGGCCAGAGCAGGACTGGCCCAGGCAAATGGTCAAGCGATATCTGAAACAGTTAATCAGCAGCAAAATTAATAAATCCGTTGAGTTTAATAGAGTTCAGACGAGGACGAACGCACAGCGTAAAGCGAAAGGCCCAAAAAACGAATGAACAAAAAGTCGGTCAAGCGCGACTGTAAGATACCCAGTAAATGACAAGGTCTAATAAGCGAGGCTGCAAGACTCTGAAATACTTCATAAGATTTGGTTCACCTTACTTGGCACTAAGACTTACGAACGAATAATTTAAGTACGAACGCTCTTGAAGTGAGGAGTGAGGATATATATCGGACCAAAAAGAGCAAACAAACTTTGTGTGGAAAAACTACTGTGAGGAGGAAGCAGCAGTCTGTCGCTGTGTGATGTCAGCGATACATCTGCGTACATCCTTAACTATGCTTTCGACGCCTAGTCTTCCTTATGGATGATAGTGGAGTGGGCTAAGCTTCCGTCTTCTGTGTGTGTTTCAGTCTTCGTGGTCCCGAGTTCAAGTCCCAGAAAAGTAAGTAAACAAGTGGGTGGGTCGGTGGTTGGGTGGTCGGTTGGTCGGTCGGACGTGTTTTAACCTCCCAACTGAATAAGAGCGACTGAGAAGAGTAGACAGAGAAATGGACAGGTAAAACTGTATTGACAATGTAAATAGTGAACCGTATGTAAATGAAAGCCATTTTAAATAGTGTGTAAATTAAAGCCGCAAAACTCGAAAAAACGGTCGTTTTCAGAAAGGTCAATAGACATTCATGTCTCAAAAAAGTCTGAGCCAATCTGGTTCTAAAGGGTTCGGATGGCCAATTTTTTTTGGATTTTGATCAATTTGGATATCGCTCTGCGAACCGAACCTTTGCCTTTACGATAGGTTCGATCTTTTGATTTTACTATAGAAATCGAACCTCTGGTTCACGGTACACTTGTTTAACTGGAGGTTTGTGAGGTTTGCAACGCCTTACTTCAGTATGCTTGTGTATGGATAGTAAGGTGTCAATCGGCGAATTTTTGGGAAGGTTCTATATATTTTCATTGTCGCAGACAATTGCCAAAAACTTATTATACCCTTTGCACCCTTTGGTATGGGGTATAACAACAACTGAAAAACTGGTCGAAGTCATAGCTGGAGCCGCCTTGGGGTCAACGCCGCCAAGATGTTCCCAGAAAGATCAACAAATGAAGATCTCAATGCAGGCTGCTCCTCGTCTAGGCAACGCGCTCAAATAAATTCAATCTAAATTGTAAGTTTGTTTAGCTCGAGGAGCAGGAGGCAGACGGCGAGGGGGGACGGGTAATGCCACAACAACAACAATAATAATAATCATAATGCTCAACTCTGGCAAAGAAGTTGTTTCGAGTCGCAAGTCTTTGGCATATTGGCATTGCAATCGCCTCCAAATTAATCGACTCTCGGAGTCGACTCGTCTCGTCCAAGCGCCTCTTTTCTAGCTATTTTGGCTGCCTTTTTTTTCGGGCGCAAATAAGATTGATCTTTTGTAACTTCCATGCTGCATTTTGGCTCTTTGTTTTTGGCCAGCCAGCTTCAGCAGCGGTAATTTGCTATCGCGATGATTTATGAACCATGGACGAAGCTGGCCGACTCTGTGCTTTAGTGGGTGTTTACACAGAGAGCCAGCCAGTCAGCCAGTCAGGGACCGCAGACAAACATTATAATGCAACCGCCCAAGGGTAGCCCAACACTCGTAGATGGCGCTGGCCACCGTCTCTTGATGGATTTGTGCAACCCAAAAGCGGGCATACAATTTTCAATTGCAAACACCATTGAGATACAGGAATTAAACCAAGAACAACTAAAGACTCAATGCAGACACGTTTCCGCATTTTCCTGCTCCTCTCGGATCACTTGCAAGACCGCAGGCTCCAATAGAAAAAAATCCAAGTAAATAGTAATGATACTAGCAACACAATGTTGCTGCACATTGCGAAGCATTTAAGGTTCTAAACGATTCAATCTAAGACGGGATTTGGCTATGTGGCCCAACACTGCACTGAGAGAAAATTATGAAGAATATGTTTTATAGAACTGCTTGAGTAGTCTGTTCGTACGGAGAAAGTACAAAAGCATAGAGCAGAGCCTTATGTTTTATAAGAACGACATTTGTTAGAACAGCTTTTATTCGCTGATTCGGAGGACCCGAAAAAAAAATAAAAAAATTTTTTTTATTTTTTGGTAGAAAAATTTTAATTTTTGTAGTCAGAGTGAAATTTACTCGATTTTGTATGCAGTTCAAAATGTTAGCAAATGCTGCTGAGTCTATGAACGTTCGCATCGGGCTTCAATATCATCATTTAAAATTTAGCTCTATCCCCAGACGGATTTATTAATTTAAATGGCTTAACTAAGTGAATTTTAGTCCCTGTCCCAAGATTTATTGCAAAGTCATATCTTTGAGTCATCTCAGAGGTGCCAGCTTACGGCCCCGTAGACATCAATACAAATGAAGCAAATATTTTAAGCAACGACAACCTCAAGAAATAGAAAGAAAAAACAGATTATTGCCTGCTGATGTGTGTGTCTCTACTCGTGACTGTCTAATACACACGGAATCATTCGACTACAACAACAACATCTACATTGAAGACGACGTAGAAAGAATCATTTCCGACCCTATGAAGTATATATATTCTTGATCAGCATCAACAGACGAGTCGATATAGCCATGACCGTCTGTCCGTATGAACAAACAAATCTCAGAGATGGTAAGAGATAGAGGATTGATCAAGTCAAAAAGTCCAGCAACCCAAATTGAAAAATGCTTGTTGATAAATGTTCAAAACTGACTAATAAATGTAGGCGAGAGAAGCTTGGCTTGGTCCCGTTGGAGGAGCTGTCAGCCAATTTTTTACATTTACTACGGTGATGAATTTTCTTTCGGTCATGACTTGAGTAAAGTTCATCCGATTCTTATCATTCCCTCGGCAAATCGATAAATAATCTTGATTACTATATATCTCTAGTGGGTAAGAACTATCTATCTACAATACTACCACACTGTGAGAGATATAACGTTTTTTCAAAATTGTGGGGGTGTAAATGGTGGGGCAAAAATTGTAACATAAACTTGATCTGCCAGCAGGTACAGGGTGGGCCAATTAAAAATTGGAATTTAAGCTTGCTATAAATAAAGAATCGATATTTTTTAAAGGTTGCACATTTATTGGAAAAACTGACTTGGCAATGTTTTCGGTCGAGTGCACCGGACGAGTACGTACACTGGTTGGTTTATCCACCAACATTCCGAAGTTTCACGAATTGATCCACAAATTGAGTTTATTTTGTTAAATGTTTTTATCAAATATCGCACAGTTTGAGTCGAGGACTCACCACGTTGGAAACATGTTTTTAATAGTTCCCAACTTTCTTCAAGCGAATAGCCCATTTCGTAAATGTCAAAGTTTTTACTAAATATTAGTCGCTGTCCGAATGACATTTCACGTTTTTAAAGTCAAATTATGAATATTTCAAAATCCAAACACTAGATGGACCACCCAGTATAAGAAGTATATGTCCCGTTCATGTGAAACCTTTTTCCCTTACCATCTCTGAGATCTGTGCTTATACTCTTTGGTACAGAGTAATCAAATTCTCAGTGAAAAACTTGTGATACAAAGTTCTTGTTTCTTCTTCTTCTTCTTGATTGGCCCGATACTTGCATCACAACCGTTCGACGGTCTCGGTCGCTACTACCAATGTCAGCCAGTCGCTTCTGCTCCGTGCGAGCTGGCCTCAGTTTTTCACGCCAAGCTTGGAAATATCTTTCCGCCCCTGGTCGTCCCACCTTAGAGGTGGTCGTCCCACCTTGCCATGTCCCAGTTCTTTCGCATTCCCCTTGTAGACCATTTTTGCTGGAGCTTGTTCATCCATACTGGTAACATGTCCCAGCCAGCGAAGCCGCTGTTGCTTTATGCGCTTGACCAGACTAGTATCCCCATAGAGCTCATACAGTTCGTCATTCTTTCGGATGCGAAAATCCTCGCCAACTTTCAAAGGTCCATAAGTCCTGCGAAGAATCTTTCGCTCGAAAACGCCAATCGCCGCCTCATCCGCTGATGATATTGCCCATGCTTCTGCGCCGTATTGCAGGACTGGGATGATAAGCGACTTGTATAGCGCTATTTTTGTTCTTCGCTTGAGGCCTCTGCTCTTGAACTCCCTACTGAGCCCGTAGTAGCATCGGTTTGCGAGCGTGATTCTTCTTCGGATTTCCAGGCTGATGCTGTTGTCGCCGGTTATCATCGTTCCAAGATAGACAAAGTCCTCTACAACTTTAAAGATGTACTCTCCCATTGCAACAGATGCCCCAGAACGCGTGTACTTCTGTTTCGAGGACACTAGGTACTTCGTTTTGCCCTCGTTCACCGCTAAGCTATGCTTACCGCCCGTTCGGTCTTGCCGATAATGTCAATATCATCGGCGTATGCGAGTAGCATTACATCTTTATTAAAGATGGTGCCCGATCTGTTGGCATTTGGGCACCGGCGGAGTATGTACTCCATCAGCAGATTAAAGAAGTCACACGATAAGGTATCACCCTGCCTAAAACCTCTTTTGGTATCAAAAGGCTCGGAGAGGTTCGTTCCTATTTTGACGGAGCTTTTAGTGCTTCTCAACGTCATCATGCAAAGTCGAACGTACTTTGCTGGTATACCAAAGGTAGACAGGGCTTCAAAAAACCTTGACCTTATCGGTTTGTCGAAAGCGGCTTTGTAATCGACAAAAAGATGGTGATTTTCGATGTTTCTCTCATAGGTCTTCTCCAGGATTTGGCGTAATGTGAATATCTGGTCTGTGGTGGATTTACCAGGTCTAAAGCCACACTGATAAGGTCCAATCAGTGTGAATAAACGGTTTTAGACGTTCACAAATAATACGTGACAGAACCTTATATGCAATGGGAAGGAGACTGATCCCGCGGTAGTTGGCGCAAACTGCAGGGTCTCGTTTTTTAAAGATTGGGCATAGGACACTTAGATTCCAATCGTCGGACATGCTTTCGTCAACCCATATACGGCAAAAGAAGTTGGTGCATGCTCCTTACCAATTCTTCCCCTCCAGCCTTGAACAATTCAGCGGGCAGCTCATCCGCGCCTGGTGATTTGTTGTTCTATAGCCTTTGTATGGCTAAACAGACTTCCTGTTGGGTCGGCGGGTCTATATCTACGTTGTCGATTGGTGGCATCGCTACTTCTCTAGAGGCGGCATCATGTTTGTCATCGCCTCCCAGTAGTTTAGAGAAGTAGCTTCTCCATTTGTTAAGCGCCACTTGCGGATCGGTGACCAGATTCCCGTGTTCGTCTCTGCATTGTGCGACTCTAGGCTTAAAACCTTCTGTTAATTGCTTAATTTTTTGGTAAAATTTTCGAGTCTCACACATGCCGAATAACATCTCGACCTCCTCGCGCATGCGCCTTTCCTGCTCATTCTTTTTTCTTCTAAAGAGGCGCTTCTCCTCTTTCCTTTTCTTCCGGTATCGCTCCTTAATTTCTTGTTTATTTCTTGAAAACTACATAATTTCATCATATAATCCCCAAATTAGCTAATTTTGTAAACAAAAGTTTAACTTTAAAGGCCTGATTAAACCCAGAATAATATATACAAGCATCGTTCTTCAAGCTCGGGGAATAGTAATAATGGCATTTCTCATTTGAACTTCGTTTCGTGGCCCAGCGTGCCAATAAAGTGGTTTTTGCCGATTAGTCCTCACTTTTTTAACACAATCTAGTATGCAATCTTTCAACAAAACACTTGCACTGAACAGTTAAGATATGATGTCGGACGGAGAAATGAAATATTAAAATGGGCAAATAGAAACTGACATCTTAGCTTTGGTCCATGATTCATAACAAAATCGCTTATTTCAACCCGTTGCAATTTTACGTTAATTCAGTCTCGCAGCGATTCCCACTTCTCTGATGATTTTATTGACCATAAATGGCTCAATCTAAAGCTGCTTAGAAGCACCTAAGCATTTCATTCAAAAAATTGCCTTCCTCACAGTATTTCTTTTAGTGTAGCTTGCTTTCTTTTTAACTAAGATGTCTGGAGCGGCCAGTGACCAGGGCAAACATTTTTATTTATGCTCACCTAAACTGTGGCAAATTGCACACTCCGAATGCCCGCCGACTTCTACCAAACAGATCGGGCAATGTGGGGCGTGGGCGATAATTGAGAATTTATACGCTGGGTTTTGGGGCGACGTTTATTGGACAAATCAGTTTGCTTCCTGTTTGGCAGCTGCATTATTAATACCGATTAATAGGTATGTATTTATGTATGCATTTATATATGTATTTAGGTCGCTGCCTCTAGCCACCTGTCGTTGGTGGACCAAACCCATTCATCAGTACCCAAAAAGTTTTTCAATAAACTGCTCTTAATGATAACCCCTGTAATCTCTGTTCGGGTCCGAAAATGTCAACCTAATTGCCAAGCGAAACACCAGCAGCAAAGCGATGAGGCTAATGGCTTCAAATAACAATGATTAAGATGCCTGGCCGACGGGCAGAGAGTCGCGAAACCTCGAAACTGGAGATCGCCACACCAAGATTGGCGAAGAGTCCAAAAGAAGCAGCAGCAAACCTGTTGATATTGATATTGATATGGATCGCCCCCTTTCGAACACAAGTGGCACACGTCTGTCATAAATCAACAGACCTTCGATCGCTGAGGGGAGAGACTCTACGCGCGTTCCTTCCTACGAAGTGACAGTTTCTCACGTTGCGAGGGTGTAAGTCGAAGACGGGTAACCCGATGACTTGTGCATTCTTTCATGGCTAATTTAACCGATTAGCAACCTGTCAAGCAGGGAGTTGGAGTTGAATTTGAAACTGACTCGGCTTGAGGTTTGGTTTTGAAATTTTGCGGTTTTGCGGGAAGCTTTGCCACTACATGGTTTCGTTTGTAGGTAAGTAACCGATATGAAGAACGCCCACACACGTTGCACATAAAGGGGGGAAGGTGGGGAATGAAGCTCGTGATTCAAGTTGTGTTGGTGATGGTGGGGCTAATGCAAATAGCTGACAAATGGCAAACAATTTCAAATAGGGACAAGGCACTTAAAAGTAAATGTAAGTACCAGGTCCTGGAACGGTGGTAGGACCAAGAGTTCAGTGCCGGACTCTGTGATTTTGAAGGTTGCAATATTAGTTGAAATAATTTATATTCACACTAAGAGAAATCTAGAACGAATAATTGAAACGAAAAAAATTTACCCTAATATCTTGGAATCGAGCTAAATCTGTTCTCAATTTGATTTTTGCAATTTGGCGCTGCGATATCGATAAACTGAAAATATGTTTAATAAGAAGGAACAAAGGACTACCAACAATTTAATCTGAAATTTTTAATATTAGCAGAAAATTTTTCAGAAATCTTTAAACTTCAAAAATAAAGATTTGATCAAAAAATAACATTTTCCATTTTAAAAATACAAAAATTTCTATCTTAAGGGCGGTATCCACGGCTCGGGAAATGGCCGCGAAATGAAAAACTCCATATAAAAAAAACTGCTGCGTAATTTGTTCGTCTGGGCGTTTCATATTCGGTTTCCACTTATCGGGATAAATTGCTTACGTTTGCCACTACGTTATGTTAAACAAATAACGTAGCTTTAAGTGCTGTTAACGCCTTTTTTTGTGGCGACGCAGCGAAAATAGGTTTCGGTTCTAATTTGTGCGGGCAAGACAACACAACAACAAATTGAAAATGAGCGCAGCAAAAAAAGACTCCGGCAGAAATCGTCGCCTTATGACATTTTCAAGACTTGAAAAGCTGAACTTAATAAACGCCGTAAAAGTAAAGAGCGAGTTGTGGGACTTGGCGAACAAGAAGCACTCAGACTCCAACGCAGTCAACGCGGCCTGGTTGAGCATTAGTGAAGAGCTTGACAAAAGCGGTAAGAATTGCAGCTACATAATGAAATATTCATTTTAATGAAATATATTTATTAAAAGTGATGGAATACAAGGATGCATGGGTAGCGCTGAAGGACAGCAACCGGTTCCACACCAAAATGTCGGCTACGAAGCGCTTCAAGACGGGTAGCGCAGGTGGCTTTCCATTGGAGTCAACTTTACTAAATGAACCGAGTGCCGTTGATTGGGAGTTTGATGGCGCAATGTTCTTTTTGCCGAATACATCAGCAATGCGGAAGAAAGTTGATAAAGTGAGCTTAAATAAATTAAACACTTATGTCCTATTCCTTGCAGAACTCTTTCTTCGGATCACGATATAAGTGAACCAAGCACACCCGTCCCGAAATGTGAGTTATCCCTCCGAGATTCGTTGGTTGACTTTGACGATGATGTGGTAGCTGCGAAGTCTTCGGCTGATTTTGATGTTGAAACGGAGTCGGTATATCTATATGTAAGTTATGCACAGATAATTGCTATGTATTTTTTGACAAAGTTCACCCCGTTTCAGAAAAAAGAACGCACGCCGAAAAAAGTGTTCCCCAAAGCACAGCAGTGGCCGAGAGAATGTCATGTGTCTTACAGGCTTATATGTACTTCTGTACTCACCGTGTAACATTCATTGATATATCTTTATTTAAATTTTATTAAATTATTTTGATTTGTTTACGAACTGTTTTTTTTTTTACAGCGCCAAAGCAGCGCAAGGTTACTTTGAATCGTTTATCGATAGAAAAAACTGTGTTATCGTGTTAATAGCAGCGACTTAGCAGACTCTGTAAGGAATCTGCGAAATATCAACTTTTTCACGAGAGATTTTTCGCGAGCCGTGGATACCGCCCTTTATGAGCAAAATTAAAGCGGCTTGTTTGGATTTTCTGTAATGTCATTCAATGCAGCTTACATTGAAACAACTTTCGTTAGAAAAGATTTCGTAATGTGGTCACAAGACCTTCAAATGTAAACAAACCTCGCTCAACACACGTTTATGCAAATATTATGCATTAATATAATTCTAAGACTGCTTTTGCTGTATGTACTTAAGCATTATCTTGCTGATAAGCCCGAGAAATTGGTACAAACATTTCCTAAAAAAAAGGAAAGCCGATTCAATAACTTTTCGTAAATCATGATAGTAATAGTCAGGGATGCAATCCACTCGGAAAAATTGACTGGTTCGGTTCTGTGGTTCACATAGTTTTTGATCGGCCTCACGTTGGGGTATTTGACCCCTAAACTGTAGATTAATTCACACAGGCTTTAGACATACTGACTTATATTTTTCTTCATTCAGAACACATATAAAAGAAAATACTTCTGATAGCTCTGCTAGCAGTTTAACATTTTTTTCGAAAAGTTTACGTGAAAATTACGAAAAATCGATTTCAGTTCGATTTAATCCGATACACCGTTCGAAAGTTATGATTTTTTGAAAATTTCATGTGTTTTCCGGATTATTTTAAGAACTATGTATTGACGGTAGGGGAAAAACTTTTTGGCTTATTTTCATCTATGTATAGGACTTAAAAACAATAGCCTTTAAAAATTTGTTGGTAATAAAATAATTGGGGTGGCCAAGTTGATATGGAATATCCCATTTAACAAAATCATTAACCCTTGAACAACATGACATATATATCACTTACACATGAATATTTATCTATTCAATATACTATGGTTTTTTGCATGCTCATATTATTATAATATTAATCAATCGCAGGCCAATAGTTAACAATTTACTAAGCTGCCAAATTCTGAGAAAAACCCGCACCTGATTAAACTGCTGACTAAACAGTTGACCAAACAGCTGATTAATCAGCTGATTAATCAGCTGTTTGAACAGCTGACTAAGCAACAGTTGAAATCAAAAAACTTTTTGCTGTCTGTCTTGGTACTTTGATCTCAAAGATCATTCTTGGCGCAAAAAGGTGCAAGACCCCATTTGTAAGTAGGATGTCGAAATTACTCTACTTTGACTTGTTATCACTCAATTACTTCAAATCTAATTTTTTTATACACTTGAAAAGTGTATTATAATTTTGCCCAGAAGTTTGCAACGCATGGAAGGAATCATCTCCGACCACATAGAGTATATATATTCTTGATCAGGATGACGAGCTGAGTCGATTAAGCTTTGTCCGTCCGTCTGTCCGTCCGTCCGTCTGTCCGTCCGTCCGTCTGTCCGTCTGTCTGTTTCTACGCGAACTAGTCCCTCAGTTTTGAAGCTATCGAGTTGAAACTTTGCACAGAGTCTTCTTTTGGCTGCACGCTGCTAATATGTCGGAACCGACCGGATCGGATGACAACTTCTTGTAGCTGCCATAGAGATATGTTTTAGTGAGAAAACTGTTTTGTTCTCAAACACGGTCATGTGTGATATTGAATGTTTTTAAGCTGATCTGTGAAGTTTGTTCAAAGTCGCTAACCGTTGAGACAAGCTTTTTCAAGTATCAGAACTTCGGCACAAACGAAGTTAGCTTTGCCTTTCTCGTTTTTTTTTGAAATTAATCTACATATTAGGGATTAAATTCTCCCACTGTGAGCTGGTTGGGTTCATTGCACAGTTTTTCGGGGCTTACTGAATCGCCGTTACGGTTCTGTTCCGTTCGCTCTTTATTCATTTAATAAACTAAAGAAATATATTTTTGATACAAGTAGTAGAATTATCATTTATTTTTTACATTGTTGCGTAATATTAACATAATCTGTATAAGAAGTAAGCTACTATAATTATTTAAGAGTACTGTCGTTGGTAACAAAAAAGCCAAACTAAAAAAAAAAAAATGATAATTGGTGGTAACACCGGCTTGGCCTACTGCCGTCAGCCGAAAACTTAACGCGTCTTTCCACTTCCCTGACTACTACACCTGGCTTCCCGGGTCTTCCCCAGATACCAGATCGTTCGTCAAAAAGCTTCAATATGCGCAAGTATCTGTATCCACTAAATAAATTCCTCCTTTACCAATTGCCTATAACTTTGTGCTTCGAAGATGTAGCCAATGAGCTTTGGCCAGCTTTCTCCATTTAAAACTTGCAGGCATTCCTCTCTGTTAAGACTGTCCCTTTTCCAATAATTTCGACGTATCTCCCTTAAGATTGGGCATCTTGCTATAAAGTGCAGCGTATCTTCTCTTTCTCTCATATTGCATAATGAGCACTCTTCCGAGCGATCGGTTCTGTGGGGGGAGTATTCCAAACTCAAGAGCTCTACTCTTGCCTTGAAAATTGCAGCAATTCCATTTATGCCGATATCATCGTTGAAGTAGTTTTTGTCTCCAAGGTTGTGCTCTAATACTTTATAGGTATCACGTGTCTCGCTTTGCCTCGCCCTGCGCTCCGCATTGTCTCGAGAAGATCGTTTCACACCCTCGATCAATAGTCCATGATTCATTTTCCAGGTGGATAGATTCGCAAAAGAGCAATTTATGTTCAGTGATGTTGCAAGAGATTCCCACTTTTCAAAGAACTGCTTCTTCGTTTGCATCAAGTGCGTAGCTATAATTTTTGGCAGTCTGTGCGCTTCCATGTTCATGGTCTTCCTCATGTAGCTTAAATGTAAGTGTAGCGTGTCGGCATAAACAGGAGATAGTCCAGTTTCGAGAATGATGGCATGGTTTGGCGTGTTCATTGGGAGTCTAAACAATCGCTTTATAAATCCCATCAACAATTTTTCCACATCTTCATATTGACTGTGTCCCCATACTTGGGCGGCGTAGCACATTATGGATCGCGATGTTGCTTCAAAGACTTTGAACTTTGCGCTGCTTTTTACATTCTTTTTTTGCTATGAAGGAACTCCATGTGCTGTTGATAGCAAGTCTGGCATCTTTGAGTTTTTGTCGCACATGTTTGGTGAAACTCATTGATGGAGTCAATAGCACGCCCAGATATCTGTACTCCTTGACCACTTCAATTTCTGCGCCGTTTAGAGTCCACTTTTCATTCCGTGACAGCCGTCCTCTTGGATCTTTCACGCACATTATTTTTGATTTTTCGAGATTTATTTCCAAATTCCATGTGACACAGTATTCATGAGTGCGGTTGATCATCTCTTGCAGCTTCTGTGGGCTGTCCGCCAGAAGCACCATGTCATCTGCGTACATGAGTACCTTGACAATGTGTGCTCCGATTCTCACACCTCCAGGCAGAATTTCCGTGATATCATCCACAAATAGAGAAAAAAGCAATGGACTGAGGAGGCAGCCTTGTTTCAGACCTGTATTGGTCTCAAACCACTCTGACACTGATTTTCCGTTCCACACAGCAGTGCGATTCTCGCTGTATAGGTTGCGAATAATTTCCAATATTTTCGTCGAAATTCCGCAATTACTTAACTTCAGCAGTAGAGCCCTTCTATTGATTGTATCGAAAGCCGCTTTAAAGTCAATAAAAAAAAAACATCATTTGTTCCTTTCTTTGAAAGTACTCTGTTGCTATTGATGTAAGAACAAATATGCTGTCTACTGTTGAGTACTCCTTGCGGAAGCCCGCCTGAAATTCGCTCAGGATACTGTTGCGATTAACCCATGACGTTATCCTTTCTAGTAGTATCGAGGTAAACAATTTTTGGATGCTGTTTAAGAAAGATATTCCTCTATAGTTGGCTGCGCTGCTTGGGTCACCTTTTTTTAAATATTGGATATATAAGGTTCCTTTTGAAGCTTTCTGGTGCCACGCCTTCTTCGAAAATTCGGTTATAAGTTTGCAAGAGCTCTGTAAGAAGACCATCAGTCGCATTCCTGAGAAATTCACCGGGAACTCTATCGATACCAGGCGCTTTGTTTGGTTTAATTCGTTGGATCGCTTCTTGCATTTCTATAAATGTTATAGCCGCATCAAGCTCTTGATTCGACACGTACGGTAGGGCATAGCTGACTTGAGTCCTGCAAGGATGCTCGAGTAGACTCTTAAAATGGGTGTATAGCACCTCTGCGTCCACTTTGATGTTGCCACTTCTGCACATTCGGGCGTTTAACTTTTTGGCAGTTGCCCAGAAACTTTTACTATCCCTTATGCTACTAATTTCTAGCTCAATTCGCTTGTAGTATTGGGCCTTTTTGTGTTGACATACGGCTTTAAATGTGGCATTTGCTTTTCGGTACTCCAGTCGCGCGGTTTCTCCTCCTGTGGTTCTGATTTGTTTAAGATACTTAAACGCGGATATTCTAGCGCTCTCGCATTGCTCATCAAACCATGGTTGCTTATACGTCTGTCGGTGGGGCCGTTGTATTACCTGTGCTGCCTTTTGCATATTTTTGGTAATTTCCGCAATGGACGGTTCTTCGTGTTCTTCTCGAAGACTCAAGCATATGTTAAGCTCTCTCCTATAAATTTGTGCTTTAGACTCATTCCACCTATATTTTGGGAGTAGTTGGTCATCTATACATATCTCAAATTGATCGCTCGATTTTGCAGAAAACTCCACGCACAGTGGCATATGATCGGAGTGGATTTCTTCTTCAACTCTGGCATCTTTTAGCATTTCGTGCCAGACTCCCCGAATCGCACAAAAATCAATAGTGGAGCATGCTGCTCCACGCACAAATGTAAAATTGCCATCTATATCTCCTTGCGTTCTTCCATTCAATATCGTAAGGTTGCTGGACTCACATAGTTCGATGAGTTTTCTGCCATTTGTATCTATGGTTTTGTCACGGGCATTACGGATGTCACTGAGTGCTTTCGACGTAAGGAGGTTACTTTCTGTGTTAGTTTGCAGCTCACCAATTCTTGCGTTTAGGTCCCCGATTATTAGCACATTTTCGCCCTCGTGCGCAAACAACCAATTATAAAGGTTCTCATAATCGTGGTTCCAGTTATTACAATTTAGATACACGGGGACAATACACAGTTTGTGATGGCCGTGCATCATTGCGATTGTGGCGATATTTTGGTCTTGCTTGATGTGGCATTTTTGAGTGGTGCTAAATTTTTTTGCAGATGCCTAGGAGCTGCCCTCCACTCGCTCGTCCTCTAGAAAATCTTCTTATTGCTGGGATCCAGTGCAGATTATGGTTCGGGAAGTACGCCTCATAGTTAGTAAAATTGGTTTCAACGAATGTTTCAGACAGTAAAAAAAATTTCAAACGTGTTTACAAAAGAGAAGAATCTACTAAAAAGGTGCTTATTTGCTAATCCTGCTACATTATACGCTAATATCTTAAAGTTACATGAAGTTAAATTATTCGCATTTTTCTTAGTAGGCGTTTCAGGATAATGAGGCCGGGCATGCTTTTTTACTTTTTGCATCATTAACTTTGCAAAGAAGTACATCATAATTTAGGTGGCTCGCGCTTATAGCGGTTCCGTAAATCTCCATTATTTCATTATTTGCGGTTTGTTCTTTGTGCATAAGGATTTTGTTTTCGTTGAAGTGCATCCACATTCCCTTTATATTTATCTTGTCGTCCTTTACTAGCACTTTGTGACTATTGTTTACATGGACTAATTCTTTTTTTAAGTTGTAGTAGTACTTTTTTATGCTCGTGCTTCTCTATACTAAGATCTTTTTCAATGAAGATTTGGGTTCCTGCTAGCTTTTTTCCACATCTAAGAGCTGATCCCACCATTTCCGCGGTTTCTAGTTCTGCAAGTACTCCCACCTTGGAGTTTCTTTCAAATAGTACTCTCGTGCTTCGAACCGCTGCGTGGGTCACTTCAAGTTTATCATGCAGAAAATTCTTAACCCCATCAGTGGTTGCATTACTTTTATGTAGGCCCTTAATGATCAGGTTTTTGCCCCTGCTTTGTTCCACTAGTCGTTTTAACTCCTTCTTTTCATCAGCTCTTTCCTCCTTCAGCATTTCTATTTCCTTTTTGAGGGCTTGATTTTCAAGCTGTAAGGATTCTATTTTTTGTGTCACCCCGCCAGTTGGCCCTTTATCTCCTCAATGTCGGTTTTTGTTGCCAGCTTATCTTCCATATTCGATAGCTTTAACTCGAAATTTTTGCTCATCTCCATGATCGCTATCATTATGTGTTTATTTTCTACTTGCCCATCAGGAGACAATTCGCTGCTCTGCGTTTCTCTGGTTGCAAGAAGACGTTTGCCGGATTTGACGTTGAAGCTGTCGATTCGTTAAAGCACTTTTTTTGGGGTCAAAGTGCCAGCCAAAGGTGATCTGCCTCCGAAATTAATACTTATTACCGATTTATTAATACTTATTTTTATACCCTTGGAGAGGGTATATTGAAATTGTCCGGATGTTTGTAACACACAGACGGAAGCATCTCCAGCATGACGAGCTGAGTTGATATAGCCATGTCAGTCTGTCCGTCCGTCTCCGGTTTCTATGCTATCTCCTCCGTCAGTTTTGAAGCTAATATCTTAACCAAACATTGCACGAAGTCTTTTGGTACTGCACATTTGTCGGAACCGGCCGGATCGGATGACTATAGCATATAGCTGCCATAGGAACGATCGGTCGAAAAAGTAGTTTTAGTGAAAAAAAACTTTTTTGTTTTCAATGCTATCGCTCCCAAACTTTGTATAGATCAATATTATATACTACCACATAATTCTGTCAAGTTTAATTCATATCGGATAACTATAGCATATAGTTGCCATAGGAACGATCGGTCGAAAAAGTAGTTCCAGTGAGAAAAACTTTTTTGTTTTCAAAGGTACACAATTTTGGAGAATTTAATCAAAATCGGATGAATATATCGTATAGCTGCCATATAAAAACTGGTAGCATATATCATGATCCATGGGTAGAGCAGAAGTTAGCTTCCCTCTACTTTTTGCCATTTGTTCTGGTAACCAGTGGTTACTAACCATGCGTTAATTTACATAAAAAATCAACCAATCTTAGTTCTACCTAATACTTCCTTTTGTAAACCAAACCTAATTTTTCGAAAACTGGTCCGGTTTGGGTTCAGGTTCGAGGAGATCAAAATATTGGGGGTTCAGTTTATTTTCCGGTTCGTCGGACCAAAGAAAACCCGAACTGAACCAGTTCTGAGGGGTTCGGTTCCGAAACGGTTTGCAGCCTTGCTTATCAGGCCGTTTTCCATTTCTTTCAGGCTTCTGCCAATTCCTATTTTGTAAATTATGATCTTGGTTTTTACAAATTGGTTGTGAACTAAACGTTAGCACTCGATTGCGACTGATTATTTGAAGAAACCTAGAACTATATCGCTTGAAACTATTCAAGTGACTAATAAAGAATATATACAAAGCCAACTTAGAATAGTTAATTGTTGCAGTTAGTTTTCGTCTCAAATTAAAGGTACATTAAGATTGTCTTAAAAATATAAAGAAGGGGAGTAACTTCTACTAGATTGGTAAAGAGATACAAGTAAATAGTGGAGACATGCTGAGCCTATACAAGCGACATGCAGTGTATTTATGTCAAACCAAAACAGGTCAGGACTATTCCGACCCTGGCACTTGCTAGCCATTAGCCAGCGAATTTGAACGCACATAATCATGGGTTCAGTCTTGTTACGCCTTTTTGGCGCCACTAACTCAACTCTATGCAAAACAAAACATAGAAATGACTGCAATTTCCAAACGCGCAAAAAATCATATTAATTAGCGTTCATGTAGCTGGCTCTAAATTGCAGTCGAAAAAAAATGAGTAAACTATAAATATTCTCACTCCAATTATCAACAAAGTTAAGCATACGCCTAGTTGCACTTTCAGCATTAAATTATGAAGGCAAACAAAATAAACAAAAAAAAAACACAGAAATAAAAACTTTTATATTAAAACTCTATTTAAAATGCAAATTAAACAGCATGCAAGTCGACGTCCACCGGGTCCACCCCCTCCGTTGAAAGCTGAGACTGAAAACGTAACTTTTTTTCTTTGCTTAATTACCTCTCGAACAATTAATGGGTAGTCAGTAGACAAAAGTGGTCAGACGGAGAATGAAAATATAATAGTTGTTGCTGCTTTTTTCCCCTCCATTTAAGGACTGAAGTGATAGGCGCTAAGACAGATCTTATCGCCATGCAAATGGCAAGAAAGGCATAATTCAGCTAATCATAAGAGGCCATGTCGAAATTTAACAAGAGTCGGCGGTGCGCGTTCCAAAAAAAGGCCTGCGGCTAGGGGAAATGCACTTGAAAAAAATTCCGTACAAACGGCGTCAAATACCTAAATCAATCCAAATATTATTTATCCTTGACCGTTTCATACCACTTTTAGGTTGAAGTTGTTTTGAACCCATACCGACTTTGGCTGCAAACAAAAACTGATTCCATCTTGTTCGTAACCGAATTCTGCTAGAGGATTATTTTCTAAGTGTACCTGATGCGTGTCGGGTTATGCTAATACTAAGCCCGGCAACTTCAGGGTCTCGCCGTGTAAGAAATGCTTTTATTCGCAAGTTGAGAAAAATTAATTTAAAAAGCATTGCATTAACAGCAAAACAACAAAAAGAAATTAAATAAAATGTGTAAATAATCACTGGAAAGAGAGGCAGAGGGGGGTAGAGCGAATAAAGCGATTCCCCGCCGTGTCTTCTCTGCTGTCCTCTGCTCATTTCATAAATCATTTTGAAATTATGACTTTATATGCTCGCATTTTTATACAAAAATTATTTACTTATTTATGCCCTGGCTAGAGGGGAAGGGGCAGTGGCAGAGGGGTCTTAAGCCCCGGCAAGGTGTGCCCAATTGTATCTTTCATCTTATATATATATATATATTGTATGCATTTGGCGTGTCGACTTCAAAGCAATTTTTCTCATATGGTATAAAAACTTTTAAGTTTTATTCTTCAGTTTTATTTTTTACGACTTTTTAATTGTGTTGCACTCGCACGGGGGAAGCCGGGCAAACCATTCTCGTTACAAATGCAAATGCAAATGCAAAACTCATGTCTGCGCCAAGCGAAATTATGCTAAATGCGTTTTTAACGCTTTATCTGGAATTAGTCGAGAAGAAAAACTTCATTTGCATGATGTTGGCTAGCGCAAAACAGTTAAAGAAACAGTACAAGAAGTTGGGGAAATTAATTGTTAGCCCTCACTTCCCTCCATTGGATCAATAATAAGACCCACAAATGGTAGACCAAGTCACACGCAAATTTCTACTCGACCTCAATACAAAACTTTTTGTTTACCAATAACCGTAAACAAATTATGGCAATTAAAATGAAATATATTTATATGTTTAACTCACTTCAAGTAATGGAATATTTTATAAAAATGCTGAACCGAACCAAAAACCGAAAAATAAAATGGTTCGGTTCGGTTCATTTCAACTAGACATTGAGTTACCAATTGATTAACCATACTGAGCCAAATCGCAGCGCATTATTTGGTAGAAAGCAAGTGCGTGCCCAACTGATCACGAATTATATGGTAAAGATATATTTCGGACCAATCAAACTCTGTAAAATCAAAATATAACATACTCACTACCCCCAAAGTTTGTATATATCATATCATAATTGTTTGTTTTCTTTATAACTCGTCCGATCGATCCGTATCATCCAATCTTAACCACACCTTTGTCAAATGGATAAATAATATTAATTACTAAATATCTTTAGAAGGTACGAACCATCTATCTACAAAACTGTGAGAGATATGACGTTCGTATCTTTTCGTTCATACGGACAGACTGCCGGACATGGCTATATAGATTCGGCTGTCGATGCTGATCAAGAATATATATAATTTAAAGGGTCGGGAATTCCTTCTCCGATACATACTTTTGCACAAGATTACAGAATATACAGAGTATAAATACGTGGAAAAGCAAGAGTTGTAGAACTCCAAATTTCTTAAGACCCAAAATTGGAGCAGGCCAAGTCTGGATTTTGTTACCTCTACCAGGAATCAAACCTGCTATAAGAAGAATGAAAAAGCTAGCTAAATCTCATTTAATGTTAATATACAAGAAGATCCAAATCGTTAATGAAAACATATCGGATAATTCTTTGAACCCGATAAGTAAAAACGAGTTGGAAATATAAGGACTAATTACCATCATAAAGTAAAATATCGTTTGTTAATTGCATTGAAGAGTTTGATAGAGAAAAGCGTTTACCTAAAGATAAATATTGGATAAATTTATCAGGAAAATCAACTTAAGCAATTACAGCCACAGAAGTGTCAGTAGAACGAGCATTTTCCACACTGAAACTTGATTTATCAGACTTAAGAGGCAGTATCGATGAAACTTACTATAAGATATATTATTACTAAATCTTAACTAAAATTCCATCATATTCAGGGGTGTTCTAGAAATCTCTAGAGATTTTCGTATAAGCGATTGCTCTTCGAACTAAACTTGGACTACTTTATTTGCAAAGTGCAGTCAGACCGCCTACTAGATTATGTGGAAGGAAAACCGTACGCATTAAATCTACTTGGCTTTGATCAGGCGGTTTCAAATCGCTCAACTTTTGTCATCTAATCTAGTAGGCCGGCATATTTGAGCTCCTTAACATATAAATTCACACAGCTTTAATATGAAATGCTAACGTTTATACGAAAACCTCTAGAGATTTCTGGAACACACCCGATTGAACTAAATTTTAGTTCTTTAAACTCTATAAATCTCCTGTTGTTTTGAAATGCAATCAATCGAATGGAAATATCTTCATTAAATAGCACAGTCTTAAAGATATCGTTATGTAATCAAAGCAAATTTTGAATTTAATAAATTGTTTGTTTATGAAATGTTTATTATATAATAACTAAAAACTTGACTAAACAACCTAAACCTAACCTAAGTAAT
Source organism: Lordiphosa stackelbergi (assembly GCA_018904235.1). Classification (NCBI taxonomy): domain Eukaryota; kingdom Metazoa; phylum Arthropoda; class Insecta; order Diptera; family Drosophilidae; genus Lordiphosa; species Lordiphosa stackelbergi. Next base: position 43,045 of record JAEIFU010000213.1, on the reverse strand, counting down.
CTGACTAAGGGCCGATTTTTGTTTTCCCAGACAGCTGCTATGTGTCAGATAGTCATCAATTTTACACTGTTATTTGTTAGTTTATGTGACAGATAGCTCTATGTAGAAGATGTGAAATCGGCCCTAAATGTATCAAAAATACATTTTTTTTAGTTTTTTAAATGAATACAGCGCAAACCGAACCGAACCGAACCGAAACCGCGGTTCAGCAAGCCCCAAAAACCATGTAATGAACCGAACCGGCGGTTCAAAAACTGTGTGAACCACTGAACCGAACCAGTCCTTATTTCAGAGCGGTTTGCATCCCTGTTATAAACGAAAAATATCGCCCTAGTCGTCATGCAACATTGGAAGTGGCTGCCGAGGATTGTTGATTTTAAGTATTATTTTTACATGTATGAGATTTGGCCAAAAAAAATAACCAAAATACAATAAAATTAGTTTAATTAAAAAATTTTTTTTTTTTTTTTTTTTTTTTTTGCGCGTGTTTCCCCCCCTAATCCCCATGCCATTTCGATTTTTTGGGTATAAATAATAATTTCTAAAGATTTATTTAATAACATTGTAATCAGTATTTCCTTATTTTTTCCCAAAGGATCCATAGGGCTTAAACTAAAACTGGGCGTCCAAAGAGGGATCGACAAAATGGGAAAAGATATCTTCCGTATTTGGTACCTTCCTTTTTTTTACCCTTTATTAAAGTACAAACAGGGGCCCGTTAAGGGAGAAGGTAGGGTCCGGTAAGGGTGGGGGCTTCTCTTTCCAATATTTCCTTAAATATTTCTTCAACTATATTTATTAACATTAAATAATAAGAACATATTACATGTGAAATAATATGAAAAAAATTTTAAAAAAAATAAATTATAATTTTAATATTATATAACCCGCTTTTATAAGGAAAAATAATAGAGAGGGGGGCAGCGCTCCGCTTCCCCCCTTTTGGATTTAGTGGATCGCTAGGGTCCATCTTTACGGAAAAACGACGTACCTCTTCAAAATTAGGTGATATATTATGATCATCGTCCCTTGTTTTAATATTTAATTTTGGAAATTTATCTGGGCTCTGTTTTGTTTATTATATTTTCGTATTTGTATTTGTCCCATACAAGTCAAACCTCTATCTCTTACCATGTCAGAGATCTGTACTTTTACAGGTTCACTGAATAGCTTATTAGAGGTTAAGCAGTGTGCTTGAACATTTCACTTCCATTTACGCAACTTTGAACATATTTGAAGACAAATGTAAAAAGTGATTTGTAAGATATACTCCACATCCCATACCCCTTCTTTAGACCAACTTGTTCTCTCGTTCACAATTCTTGAAAGGTGCAAGCTGTCTTTGTCCAGAGAACATGAGCAATTTGCGCTGCATTAACCAGCTTACCTAATGCCCCTGTGAATACTTATTCCAAGTGCCGGGCGCACCTCGATTGTTGGCTTATCTAAAAGACTGCATCTCCCCATCTTAAGTGCGTCTTAGTTGCGCGCCCTCAAATTGCATTTGTTTGCTAAGCGATTCTTTTAAATGAGCACCAACTAGGGGGAGCAAGTACATACACAGAATTATTAATAACAACAGGAGACGTTGTTGTTGATATGCCAATGCCTTTGTGCCATTCTTTCCCCTGTCAAGCAATAACAAAAAAAAAAACGGAAAACTAAGGTGCTTAAGTGTGTCTGCACTTTGAAGGCGTTGAAGTTGAATACTCGTACCCGTACACTAGCAGAAGAGCCAGAGAGTTTCACTCAATTTCCAGTACACTCGAAACGAAATGGGAAATGGAACCACGCCATGTTTAGGTTGCCAGTGGTAGTGGTGGTGCGACGCAGCCAACGACTTGGTGGGCGGAGCTAGCCAGCTACTGAATCGAATTGGGAGCCATGTAATGCATAAAAAGTTTTCCCAAAAAACATTTTTATTTTTAATTACCCGACAATTAAGCGGCACAGTTCTTCATAATTCAGGCACAATTAGTAAATAATTAAACTTGACAATTGTCGCACACAATTGTTAATCTCCGTTCGGGGCTTTTAGGTTTAAGTACATGTCACAACAGTTGAGTAAAGTTACCTCAATGGGAGCCGGTCAAACTTGGCCAAGTACGTTTCAATACAAAATCTTGGACAAAAGTTAACCATTCGTTAGACCCTAATTGAAATGTCTTTAAATGTTCCACACACGCAATAGCTCAAGTTTTGGAAAGGGAAAGGCTTCTTGGGAATAGCAAGTAAATGTGAATGTTGTAAGTATGTCAGCGCTTAAGCAAAGCGAAAAGAACTATTTACCGGAATCTCAGAATTGTTTATATGTTCCACTTTTTATTAGAAGGGAAATATTAGCAGAGAAATGATTCTGCTGAATGGAAAAAGAAAAGTAGATCGGCTGAACTGAAGCACTCAAAAATTCGATGGTACACAGTTGGAAAAAGCCACAGCGAACTCGTAACGCGAACTAAATATTTTCAAATTTTATGAGCATAAATGTTATAAAAGTTCAACCTGATGGGTTTTAATAGCTACAAATGAGAAAAACTGTTCCTGCACTGTTTTTGGTAACTTTTGTGCTCATCTTAAGATCAATGTTCTTGGATTTATCCCGCTGTGTAAAAGTTTAAAAAAAGTTATGTTTTTACCATTTTGTATTATTTATTTCAGAGGTGGAACCTAAGATTGATTGTATCATAATCATTATCACTGCATAATTTAATCGGTAAAATGTGTAGCACGCTGACATGATGGATGTAAATATTTTAAAACAGTGGTGTTCAATTCATTTACTAAGGTAGGGTTACGGGTTGAAATAAAATAACATTAGTCAGCTCTGAATTAAAGCGATCAACTGTTGCGATAACTATATGTAATGCACTTTGTTTAAAAAAGCAATTTCAGAATATGCTAAAAATCTTCTGAGATTATACGATTCCTAATATGTTGATGCTTCTACTAAAAAAAGACTGCTCCAATTTCCTCCGTTTAAAATTTCAATGGTTCGTTGTTGGCTTAATTCTACTTGCTGCCAATACACCTCTATAATTTAATCATGGAGCAATTAGAATTAGAGAGAACGTTTGCGCTGCCTCTCAATTTTGCTGGTGCTAAACGATAGTGCCCAAAAAGATACTTCAAAGTGCCAGTAGGAAATCACTGTGGTTAGAGGGAGACGACGATAACCCAAATGTATCCAGAGAGAGCGAACAGCTGACCAAAAAGTATCTAGAGAGCGTAAATCAGAGCAAACAGCTGACAATTTTCTGACAGAAGCGGTGTCGACTGAGCAACCTTTCTATCTAATATTCTTTGCTCCATGATTTAATGTCATATTGGGCATTTGGAACAATCTGCACAACTAACAAGAGTGTTTGTATCAATTAGGTAAAGTTTTTTAAAAATGTTTCGTAGTTTGCCATGACTTTTCCTAAATCAGAATTATTTTTCCTATAAATTTATGTCAAAAGCGCGAACTGGCTAAACCTTTATCATTTGCATAAAATACAAATGCACCTAAAAGGTGAAAGGACACTTTTAATAATCAGCTGTTAAGCAGTGTTAACTATATGAATTTCAATAAATTAAAAAAACGAGAAAGGCAAAGCTAACTTCGTCTGTACCGAAGTTTTGATACACTTGAAACAAACTTCGCAGATCAGCTTAAAAACATTCAATATTACCCGTGACCGTGTTTGAGAGCGGTAATATTGTGAACAAAACAGTTTTTCTCACTAAAACCCATTTTTCGACCAAACATTTGTATGGCAGCTACAAGAAGTAGTCATCCGATCCGGTCGGTTCCGACATATTAGCAGCGTGCAGCCAAAAGAACACTCTGTGCAGAGTTTCAACTCGATAGCTTCAAAACTGAGGGACTAGTTCGCGTAGAAACAGACAGACGGACGGACGGACAGACGGACAGACGGACGGACAAAGCTTAATCGACTCAGCTCGTCGTCCTGATCAAGAATATATATACTTTATGTGGTCGGAGATGATTCCTTCCATGCGTTGCAAACTTCTGGGCAAAATTATAATACACTTTTCAAGTGTATAAAAAACAAGTAAAAGTGTTGCGGTCGCGTGCCCCGACAATAAAATACCCTGTACCAAGTAATGTGGTTCCCATGGCTTTGAATTCCTTTTATTTAAAATTTATTTGAATAAATGGGAAGGCGCAATTTCATAGCTTCGGTGTTTTTGCTCGGATCTTATCATGGTATACAGAATAGATACATATTGGGCCTAACTTAATATATATTAAGTCACTAGCTTTAAACTTAAAAGTTGTGGCACTAACAGTTTTTCGCAATTAAAAGATGAGGAGGGAGAATTTTCCAAATCTGAAATAAATTCGATGTGGGTATACACCTACATACATGTCAAAAATTGAGGCTCTTTCAATTACAGTCTCTAAGATCGACGCGTTCATACAGACAGACAGACGGACATGGCTAAATCTACTCGGCTGTTGATGCTGATCAAGAATATATATACTGTATGAGGTCGGAGGTACTTCCTTCTGGCTGTTACATACATTTGCATAACTTCATGATCCCCTTTTACACATTTTTAATGGGAACAGGGTATAGTAAAATAATATTTTCTGGAGAAAGCATGCTCGGAGTAGATGCTACATACTTTATATTTGGGAATGATAAGACGATAGCTGATGTCCCGGATGGCACAAAACATCACTGCAGTATGTTGTTAACTGAATTACTTTATAATGTAATCATCTCCAAAGTAGTATGACCTCTTGGTGTATGTGTGCCCTTGGCACCATCCCCTACCATACTTTGCACGTTGGGCAGAGGTGGGCGTGGAAAACATTTGAAACAAACTTGATCTGCGTACAGACAATATAGTCTACATTTCAATCTTGGTGGCTCTAGCTCTTCTAGTCACTGAGAATGACAGATACTACGCTTATACGCCAGCTGTTTGCAAATAGAAATAATTTGTAAATAACTAACTCACCGTTTATACATTTAATATTGTACGTAAGTAAAAGTGTTTTTTAGTGTTAAGCTTAGTACTCAGACAAACTAAATCGTCCGCTAGCTAAATTGACAACTTATTCCGATGGGTTACCCAGCGGACGATGCAGTGTGACTGTTCAACGCAAAAAAACAACCCTTCATCAAAATACCACCAAGTGTGAAACGGTCTCACTGCTCTGATTTGCTTGCATTTGAATTTAGTTAATTGTTTTTGTTTAAATATTTGATTTAGGGATTTGTGAAAGATATATGGAATGCAGAAGTCATGGGCAATGCAAAATCTTACCATTGGTTTCAAATTATGCCAATCGACGATTTTTGTCGAACTTTTGCTGCTGACATTCCGACGGGTGGGTGTCGGAAAAATTACAAACAATTTTTTCTACTACCACCCCATCGGAATTAAATCAGCTGTTTGTGCCTGTCAAGTCAGCGGCACTATGAGATTTCCGATGGGTATGAACGGAAATTTTAGTTTGTCTGAGTTCGACCGAGCGTAGGAGGCCTGTCGGAATTTTACGAAAGCTTTCCGAGACCCTTTTTTTATATGGAGTTGACACCCAGCTAAATCGATTTAGTTTGTCTGAGTACTAAGCTTTACCGGTTTGACAGAACGGAGTATCTGGTAACATTGATATGAAAATCAGTGTTGCCTGATTAGTAGAACTGAGAATGTGGAAACGTTGATAAGAAAATCACATAACAATAAGTTTAATGATGGATTCTAAAGTAATGTTTCTTACAATGTGAAGGAAGACATGGCCGCCATCAAACCATTATTGAGACATATAAAAGTAATTATTTGATTTCCATTGTTCATGCCGTAATTAAACAGATTTAAGACTAGACCAAGAAGCATCGTTTCAGAAATTGTGTTCTTTAATTGAACCAAATTTGCACAAACAGAAAGTTCACTTGACTATTCCAGTAGCTTTAGATAAACAAATTGCCATTGGCTTATACAAGCTAGCAACTTGTGCCGAATACCGCGTGGTAGGAGATGTTTTTCTTATTTTATAAGTCTACTGTGCATAAGTACTTTTACATCGTAATAAACGCAATCTTAAAGCTAACGAAGGACTCAGGTGTTATATAAATGTGTAATGTGATTAGATTTAAATTATCTCAAGATAGAATAAGTTAAAAGGATTAATTCTTATTTTTGAAGCAGTTCAAGCAGCATAGTCTCCTTTCGGTTCTCTGCCATCACATCATGAGATTCACGTAAATAATTATCATCGAATGATTCAATCTCGCTGACATCAAAAACGTTCTTGGGAGTGGGACCCCTTCTGCCATGTCCTCTTCAATTTCTTCTGTAAGCATTTGTTCCACTACTGTGGTATCTATCCCCACAGCTAGAAGTTCCTCTAAGTCTTCGTAGTGGTCAATAACTTTCCGCCCAGCACAACTTTTGCTGTTGCCCCATTTAAAAAACTGCTGCTTCAGTGTGCGGAACTTTAGTGTCACTTTCTCACTGTGTTTTGTGAATCCTATACGCAATTAATAACGTATTAAATATTTCAAAAACTTTTTACAAATTATGGTATCATTGGCATTCCATTCACGACCAATTTTTCATCAAGGAGCACATATACAGGGTTGCCCATATTCGACGGACCCATCTGGGTAACGACATGTAGCACTTTTGAAGCAGGATTTTTACCATGGAACAATACACACCACGCGAGCGCTCTGAAATAGTTGAAATTTACATTCAACAGAACAAGTCAATTGTGAAAACTCAACGTGCTTTTTAAAAATAAATTAAAATTAAGCTCATTTCACATTAAATGGGAGCGTAAATAAGCAAAATTGCCGTATTTACGCCACTGAAAATCCTGAGGAGATTCAAGAAGTGGCGCGCCTCTTCATGACGAAAAAGTCACAGTTTGGTGCGGCGTTAGTGCGAAAACGGTCATTGGGCCGTTTTTCTTCCAAAAATGAAAATGGCCATGCTGTTACCATCAACCAGGAGCGTTATCGCGACATGATGACCAATTTTGTAATGCCAATTATTCGTCGAAAGCGTATGAGGCAGTTCTGGTTTCAACAAGACGGCGCTCCACCGCACACAAGTCGCATAACAAACGATTTTCTGAAGAAATTGTTTCCGGGCCGTTTGATGTCGAAAAGTGGTGATTTGGACTGGCCACCGCGTTCGCCCGATTTGACGCCGCCTGACTTCTTCTTGTGGGGATATTTGAAGTCAAAGGTTTACGTTAACAAGCCAATGACCGTAGAAGAGCTCAAGGACAGCATTCGTGAAGAAATAGCCGCTATTCCGGCCGAAATGTTGGCGAAATCGATGGAAAATGCTGCAAAAAGGGCACAATACACCATCAACGCCAGAGGCGGCCATTTGAGAGATATCATATTCAAAAATTGATGTAAACAAATCTACTTGGAACAAATTAAATGATTAAGATTGCCAACCGCCAAATTTTTATTTTTTTCTTTGATTTTTTAAAAAAAAACATGCTCCGTCGAATATACAGGGTTGCCCCTGTACATTATTGTAACGACGTGTTTTGGCATCTAGCAGTTCCATGACCTGATTTTCATTAATCAGTTTAAGAACTTCCTTCGTCTCAGGTCCAATTGAATCACTTGTTTTCAGTTTTTTTTTTGAGCATTTCACAATTTTGCAATCACAATTTTGCAGGACTACCATATAGTTGAAAATAACAAAATCACTGAAAAGAGTGGCAACGCCTAGCACACTATTTGCAAATAAGTCCACTAATCAGTAATTGTTTTCGTGACTTAGCTATTTGCAAATTAAAAATTAACTCAGCGTTTATAGGCAAAAATTTGTCAATTACAAAACTGTTATTTGCAAATAAGATGTGCGTATAAACGTAGTAAGAGTCTATGAACACCTAGAATACAGAAGACGTACGACGGTCAGACGGACATGGGTATATCGACTCTGCTGTTGATGCTGGTCAAGAATATATGTACTTTATATGGTCGAATATGTTAATACATTTGCACGACCTTATTATACCATTTTTACTCTCCGAGTAACGGCTTTAAAAATATAAAAGTATTCCCCCAAAAATTTCGATCATCAGATAAAAATAATAGTTGACAATATATTACTGAGCTGTGTATCAGCTGTTCTTTCAATATACACACGCTATAGATAAGAAACTGTGGATTTCGTTTAAGTTGCTGGATAAACAAGCAACGAAAAGGTTAACTAACGATTCCTGGCACAGTTTTGTTACCCTTGGATACCCTCTCCAAGGGGTAAAATTGTCCGGATGTTTGTAACGCACAGAAGGATCCACCTCCACCTCCACATATATTCTTGATCAGCAGGACGAGCTGAGTTGACATAGCCATGTCCGTCTGTCCGTACGTCCGTCTGTTTCTATGCCATCTCCTCCGTCAGTTTTTAAGCTATCTTAATCTAACTTTTCACGAAGTTTTTGATACAAATACGCTGCACATTTGTCGGAAGGGGCCATAGGAACGATCGGTTGAAAAGTAGTTTTAGTTAGAAAAACTTCTTTGTTTTCAATGCTAGCCCTCCCAAACCTCGTATTTATAAGTTTTCTATGCTTTCACATAACTCCCTCAAGTTCTATAAAAATCGGACAACTATATAGTATAGCTTCCCCAAACGATAAAATGAAATAAGGCCCCAAATTTGGGGTGTTATTTCATATGAAATAATACCCCAATTTAAATTATGAAATAAGGCCCCACTGAAATGAAATAAGGCCCCAAAAATAAATGAAAAAAGGCCCCAAATTTGGGGTGTTATTTCATATGAAATAAAACCCCAATTTCAAAAATGAAATAGCACCCCAATTTTTGTGAATATTTTTAAATTATGATTTTTAGTAAGAAATAGTGAAAATTTGATACAAAAAAATCGCGCGATTTTTTTGTATCAAATTTTCGCCTGCGGCGCTAAAATTGAATGCATGTTTTTAAAATAGAATAATGAAAATTTGATACAAAAAAATCGCGCGATTTTTTTGTTTCAAATTTTCGCCTGCGGCGCTAAGATTGATACATTTTTTTTTATTATAAATGAAAATTAAGCTTGTATAAAATTTTCTGTTCTTTTACGTAAATCAAACTTCCAGTCTACGCAGAGTCCAACAATTTTTCTGCACTCCATAATTTTAACTTTTATTTTTATGTCTACTTCGCACAATGCATATCACTAAACTGATCAACATACTCTAAAGCTTCTCACTGAACTTATTTTAAAACGTTACTTTTCACACCTGTACAAAAATTCTGCGCATCAAATACTTAGTCTAAGAACACCAGCAGTTAAGAAAATTAAGCGTTATTAAATTTTTTGTAGTTTTCTTCACATTTTATCAAAAATAAGAAAATGAAATAAGATCCTAAAAAATCATATTAAAGATTGACGTCTTATTTCCTGATAAAAATGAAATAAGGCCCCAAAAATTTGTTTTGCGGTCTTATTTCATTTCTTCTTTTGGGGACTTATTTCATTTTGAAATTTTATTTAGGAAATAATGCCCCAAAAAAATGAAATAACACCCCAAATGTCAGAAAATATCGTTGTTTTTGTTTTCCATATAAATTTTTGGGGCCCTATTTCATTTTTGTTTTGGGGACTTATTTCATTGGGGCCTTATTTCGCAGCGCCGTTTGTAACGCATAGAAGGAATCATCTCCGACCACAGAAAGTTTAGTACGTAGATAGTAGATTAGTAAGTAGATAGTTGCACTGTTCAAATTTCTTTAAACACATGGACTTAATCGCGTCTATTACCGCTTGCAAGTCTTACACTGCTTCTGAGCCTTGCATGAAATTCCAAATAATTGGTTATATATTTCCCTTTTCGTATTTGCCTTTGATAGTGCTCAAAATGACGTTTACAGAAAAGTTCTCCCCCATATTTGTCAAACATCTCCATAATTTTCTTAATGAACGATTTTGTGTGTGAAGGTTGCCATTGTCATTGTCCGTCTACCTCTAAGTTTTCTGCCCCTCCACGTGCTTTAACCATGATTTTACAAACGTTTTCCGTTGCGTTGATTTTGAAAATGACAGCAAACTGCTGACTGTAGTAGTTCCCCGTGCGTTCCCTGTCCCCTCCCCAGTGGTGGTCGGATGTCAGTCGCACACACTCCCACACACATGAATGTGCGTGCGCTAACTGCACCTCCCTCCACCTGAATGCATTTTCAATGGCATTTGTGAATTGCAATTGGCTTGTAATTGCTATATTTAGCTTAATGGCAGTCAAGAACCCAGCATTATGCTGGTACATGCAGTACATCTCTTGAAACTTTCGGTTTCGATGTCATTAAAGCGGAAACTGGGTTACATTCCAACAGAGTTGAACTCCCCCTCCCCCTCCCAACCGCTGCCCCAAAGGTTCATAAATCACCAACTCATCGACAAATATTTTAATCCAAAGTCCATAAATTTGGTTGCAAACAAATTTTCACAGCATCCACCGGGAACTGTCCCCCCATGTCAAAGTTCCTGCTGTTGCGTTGCCGTGCCAACAGCTCCTGGGCAGAGAATTCTACACATGTCACGATCTGCGTCGCCGTCTCCGTCTACTTCTCCTGCTCCGTCTACACAACAAGCGCCAGTTTCAAGTCGCGACTCTGGTGCGGCATTTTGCCTTGTTTACGCTAAGATGGCGTATTGTATAACATCATTATGTGGACTACGTTCATGTTCATGTCATAATTTTGCCATGCAGCCAAAGTCTCTCTCTCTCTCGGTACCTTTCGAGCATTCCAAGCGCCAGTCGCATCTCCAGCCGCGTTTTGTACTGTGCTCCAGGCCTTTGTATGGTCTGTAGGTACGTACTGCGCATATATTGAGAATCAGCATTGGGCTTTCGGGGATTGGTATCGGCAACGGCCGCTGTTTGTGCCATCTTTGGGGCTGCGTAATTAAAAATAAATTTTCGCGCGCTAAGCTAACAGGAGTGGACGTTAAAGCAATGAGTAGCTAGGCTCCATGCATTCCGTATATCAAGATAATTTATTTGAAATCCTTTAGGTTATGGTAATGGTAAGCAGACTTCGGCAAAAAGGTATTCATGATCCTGGAATTTTTATTGGGTTCTGCTTTATTACACAGTGCAACACATAAATTGGTTACGCCTTCGGACTGCGATATTTTTTAAGAGCATACCGAAACTAAAATAATCCCCCAAAGGACTTGGTCCTATCACATCGTTAAGGTACTTTTTTGATACCAAACATATTTTCACCCCAAACTGTCCATATATCATAAACCGTTTGGAATTTTGTTTTTATATCTTGGGCAAAGTTAAAGATATAAACTAGAGGAAAAAAAGTCATGAGCAGACTGACCCAAAAAATTTGCATCTAGTGCTTCAAAAGTGCAAAAACTTCGAAAAAAGGGCAATTTTTTCATGTTTTTTGTCGGAAACGGCTAAACTTCTGGGAATTTGACAAACCTTTCTTCTGCGAAATTATCCCAAACAACAATATAAACAAATCTCTAGTACACGCCAGCTTCATACGAACACCCCTTTATACCGTTTTAATACTATAAAAGTTATCTTTTCTAGATAACACTTTGTATTCATTATGAACTTTACTTCTCAGTGTGTTAAAGGTAAAAAAAAAGGAAAAAACGTAATATTAACCAAAGGTTAAGGTTTTAATATTTTTGATGCTGGTTCATGGACTGACTCTGTACTTCCAGAACTAAAAAGATGATCCAAAGGCATACATCTATTCGTGTTTTCACTACATGCAGTGTCTTCTAGGTTTTCGACGCCTTCATCCTCATACTGGCATACTTTGTGGCTCCACCAACAAACCTCCGAGAGCAATGCATTTAGCTTCTTGCCTTGATATCTTTTTTCCATTGGCATTGTCACCTGGTGGAATCGCTCCCTTTGTTCGTCCGATTCTGTGGGTAATTGTTTCAGAAAAACTTCCAGATAGTGATGCAAAAAATGCACTTTTAAAGTCATCGATACGTTGATACGCTCAAAACACTTGAGCATTCTTGCCACTAATTTCCTAACTTCATCTGGCTCAGCTCGGTGCTTTCCTAAAACGTTCTGAATCACAGGTTTAAGAACGTCCATTGCTTGCCGGTGATTCTTTGTGAGCACAGTGGTGAAGTCATCGCTTTTCATTAATTTTCTGATACGTATCTGGTACAGTCAGAACACCTGTTTAATGCAAAATCAGACATAAAAATAATTAAAATTACATAATTACCAGCTTTAATTTTTGCATCGCTGAGTTTCGGAAAGATGGTTTTTAAGCAATCAAAGATTTCGGCAGTACTTTTAACAGCAGTCTTGATGAACTTTGAAGGGATTGCCAACTTTATGTTTCAAAACGGTATGAAGGGGTGTTCGTATGAAGCTGGCGTGTACTAGAGATTTGTTTATATTGTTGTTTGGGATAATTTCGCAGAAGAAAGGTTTTTCAAATTCCCAGTAGTTTAGCCGTTTCCGGCAAAAAACATGAAAAAATTGCCCTTTTTTCGAAGTTTTTTCACTTTTGAAACACTAGATGCCAATTTTTTGGGTCAGTCTGTTCATGACTTTTTTTCCTCTAGTTTATATCTTTAACTTTGCCCAAGATATAAAAACAAAATTCCAAACGGTTTATGATATATGGACAGTTTGGGGTGAAAATATGTTTGGTATCAAAAAAGTACCTTAACGATGTGATAGGACCAAGTCCTTTGGGAATTTTTTTAGTTTCGGTATGCTCTTAAAAAATATCGCGGTCCGAAGGCGTAACCAGAAAATGACCTTAAAAAAGTTGCACAGTGTTATTTTAAGTGTATATAGGATTCTTGCCTCCCTTCACTTTCAGGTATGTGTCCCCGTTCCCTATTCCACCAACAGACGGACAGACGGACGGACAAAGCTTAATCGACTCAGCTCGTCACCCTGATTAAGAATATATATAGTTTATAGGGTCGGAAATGAATATTTCAATGCGTTGCAAACTTCTGGGCAAAATTATAATACCCTTTGCAAGGGTATAAATATAAATTTGTAAAAAAAAAAAATAAAGCTACACGAAATTTAGGATTTGTACACTTTTCGACCGGGATTTTCGACCCACTACTTTTTGTGCAGCTTTTCTGCACGCCGCGATTAGCTTTCTCATTTCAACATGCTGCGTGCAGAAAAGCTACACAAAAGTAATGGGTTGAAAATCCCGGTCGAAACGTGTAGAAATCCTACATTTTCGTGTAGCTTTGCATTTTTTGTTTTCTCTGTGCAAACGAACAGATCTCAAAGATCTTAAGATATAGAGAAAGAGAGAGAGAGAAATTTAGAGATGAGCGCAGCAGCAGCACTGCATACAGCTCCTACTCTAGCTACAGAGTATATTATAGTCAGGCTTGACCGACTTTCTCACTTGTTTTGTCCTTCTTTTCTTTTAAAAAAGTAATTCATTTAAAATTTTATATATTAAATAATTGACCAGCGCGCTTGGCTGCTTACGAAATGAATTTAATTTTTAATTTGTCTATCACAAAATGTTCCGTTCTCAGAATGACACAAAATGAAATAGGCTTTCAAACAAACATTTTTGGGTGACACGTCTACTTAACACATATACAATTTCACTCAACACACAAATTCATCACAACACAAAATTAACACAAGCAATTTCAACACATGCGTATTCAACACAATACAATTTCAGCATAAATCAATTTAATCACATTCAAATTAAACACATGTCAATACAACACGTCAAAAAAACAACGATTCAGTTCAATCTTAACATTCGTCAATTTAGTAATGGAACAAATTCATCACTAGACATTTTTCACAAAATTATTTATCACAATTGTAACATTAAAATATCTCTGCTCTACAAGTCGGCAATTTGCTTATTTGTATTTAACGGGTCGAAATCAGTTTAGTCTCAGATGTCGATGGGACACGCCACGGACCAACAACAGCGTTAAAGGCTAGCACAACGCCTTCAATGGAAAAAATTCAGGTCTATCATGCAACAATTGAAAAATTCATTGAGACGCTCAAAAGAGGAACAAACATTAGTAAATGCATTTCTAGACCAGCATTCAGTAGACCTTGAGATTGCAAAAAAAATCGAAACAAATATTGTCACTACGATGAAAGGCTTAAAAATATTGTAGTTTTAAGCCCAATTCCGATATAATCAATAACTTAAAATGCATTGCAAAAAAGGTTAAAAATTAAAATGTAATTATATAATATACACGGATGCATTTGTCTTGTGATTTTGTTGATTATTAAGATTACATAGGAAAGATTGCGCTGCAAACAAAAATTTTTTTTTCAAAATCGCGCGATTTTGCAAAAAATTTTGCCTGCGGCGCGGTTTAGTTCACTTAAACAAACCACTGCATGCATTCATTTTCCCACAGCAACAGTGTGAAAGCCTGAAAAACCCAAGTTTTTTATTCATCAATGGAAACATTCATTGAGTCGGTCAAAAAGGAACAAACATTGGTAGAAAATAATAATAAATATTATAATCAATTACTTAACATGCGGTTTAAAGAATGCTAAAATATACGTTCACGTTGATAAAACCACAAAATTTAAGAAATAAATCGTACACCTTTATTGCGCCATCCTATACTTTACCAGTAGTTTTTCTGATTTTAAAAGAATAAAAATAAAAAAAATTAAAAATTAAGGGTCCACGATAAAAATTCATGGATTGTAGTAAACATTTTCACTTTAATTCTTGCAAATAGCTTACAATTTTATTTTACATCAATGAATTCCCGTTTTAAGGGTCAAAGGATCACTGTAATTCAGTTGTAGTTTGTGGAATTGAGGAATGATTAAATTAGCTTTGGCTAAAATTGCTTGTGGTAAACTTGTATTGTGTTACAATTGCAGTGTGTTAAAATTCCTAGTGTTGAATTTGTGTTATGTTGAACTGACGCGTGTTGAATTGACTAGTGTTGAAATTGTTTTGTGCTAAAATGACGTGTGTTTAATCGACGTGTTAAAATTGTTTTGTGTTAAATAGACATGGAACCCATTTTTGGCACAAATTTGAGAATTTGTTGACAAATTTTTAATTTTGAGCAACCAATTTATAGAAAAGTAAAATTTTTTTATAATAACCATGCCACTTACTCTGAATATCATTTAAAATAAAACGCATGCAATTTGGTGCACGCGTTGCGGAGATAGCCCCTTAAACACACACTTTTTTCAACAAATTTATAGTAAAGCTTTAGTTTTTTTTAATTCAACCATTACGACCCTAAACCTCGCTCCAAAAAAGCGACAAATAAATAACTTTGACCTCTTTTTAAAAATTTGGGGAATTTTAAATTATTGGTGTGGTGAAAGCTTTGCCTTGAAGGTTTTACTTGGCTGGCAAAATCAAGAGCTCGAGTCAGCGTGGACCCGTAGATTTTGTTTGTTGTTTTTGCTTATTGTGTTCTTAAATATTATATTAATTTAGATATTTATTTTATTTTATTTATTATCTTAGATATTGTAGATGACTTCTGTTGTGATATGTGCCAGTTTTAGTAAGAAAGCTTTTAATTGGTGTTTTTCGTGTACGTAGGGCTTGTTTTGTAAACAATAATTCACGAACGAGATCGTTCAAATATAAGCCCGCCTGTGCTTGGGTTTGGATGGTCGTTTTTTTCTAATGTATGTGACATTTTCTTTGATAATTCAATTCTGGTATTACTCCAAATAAACGATTTTAACGATTTTGTACAAACGGCGTTTAAGGTTCTACATGAACTCCACCCACCGAAAATAAATCTTTTAGATTCTAATCAATGAAATCAATCTTAACAGAACAAGATATCGTCTGCAAAGCAACTGAACCAGTAAAATTAATTAACGACAAATTTCCATCTCGCTCGGGAGTATAAAAGATATCAATATGCAAACATAAACACCATATGGAAAACGATATTGCAAGTATTTCTTGCATAACTCAAACTCTAACATCGTGTTTTATTTAGTCTTGAGGTACAAGAGCAATAGTTCAATATCTCAGTTAAATGGCATTAATCAAGATTTTTGTAAGCAAAAAGCGCGTACAAAATAACAAAGATGCACATTCGACAAAGTGTTCAGATTTGTAGGAGCTACCGAAGCTCTTCTTGCTGTTCCTGTTACCAAAGTTAGCGTAAGATTATTTTTCAGTAGGAAGTCTGAACGCGAAAAATCCGGATTAGACACAAATCCAATAACCTATAAAAAATGTGATTTTAATCATATGATGAATGCAAACTTGAGAATATTTTATGGAAACTAACTGCAAATACAATTGAACATTGATGTAAGTCGAATATTTCCACACTCAGAAAAAAAAACCATGAACTTGTACTTGAATCAAGTTCAAACGTTGTCGATAATACGGTAAGTACGAAAATACCTTATTCTAACATAAGTTTCGTCACGTACCAGAACCGGAACCGAAATACGATTCAGTTTGATTCTCGGGTGTAAGAAAAACAAACCATTATGCTTGGTAGCACTGGTTACCACTGCACTTCACACACTTCATGGGTTCCTTGCCAAATTGTGTGGCTTCTAACTTAGATTGATCATAGAACCTTGAGAGGTACAGAGTATATTATTATCGATTATTTACCGACTTTCTTACTGGTACTTTTATGCCTGTTGCAAAATCGAACGCAACTACAAATAAGTATAAGTGGTCTTTAGTGTAGGTTTAGTTGTTGGCTACGAATAATTTCGTCTGCATCAGACAGCCACGACCACACACGCACATCTCCACATTTTTGTTGCTTCAGAAATTGTTTCTTCATTTGTATTTGCGCCTATCTGGATGTATAAAACAGATAAACAAGGTGCAAATAGTTGTTGGTTTTAGCGACCTCTTCTTAGTTATTTAAGATACAAATAGTTGATGGCAGGGTCAAGGTTTTTTTTTTAAAAACACTTTTTTTTAAAAAAAAAACCCCCCCTCACCCTCAAAAAAATATAAAAAATATAATATGTTAAAAAAAAATGTTTTTTTTTTTAATACCCTTTAAAAACATAGGGGACATAATTTTTAATCTTCAGACGACGCAAATTGGTGTGTAAATTCTAAATGGTTTTTCAAAAATAATCTCGTTTTGTTTGGAAACCATCTCATAATTAGTACATTTATTCTGCAAGTTATAAAACGTGGCTTAGCCTTTCTACAAAACCGATTCGTAAATCGTAACTAATCTTTTTTTTTGTATCATGTTAAAAATTCTTCGCCCCGCACCTGTTACCTTTTCACTGTCGTCAGCCGCTCCTGATTCTCTCCTGCCACATATGCACAGCATTTTTGTAAGTTTTTTTTAATTTAATGAATATTCTGGGACAATTTATTAGCAAACATATTGATTTCAGCGTTTGCCTTGTTGTCTTTGGTCTGTATGTTTGTGTGTGTTTTGTTGTTGCTGTGGCAAAGTTTATACGGTAGTTATGGACATAAATAGCAGCAATTTGGTCAGACACCCGACTGGCCCAACTTGGCCCAGCTTGCTGAACAAGCGTACAATTAATATGCCCAGCCTGCCGCCACCCGCACCACAGGCGGTCAGCGGGTTCGCGATCGGAGATCGGCGATCAGCGATCAGCGTCTCTTGATCCTGGTGAGAGACTTTGTGGAGCGAGCTGTTTGGGCTTGCGCAGTCGAAAGCTGCTGCTGCGTGGGGATTTATGGCTCTTAACAAATTGTTAATAAATATTTTATTTATATTGATGAGACAACATGAAATTATTCATGATGAGAAACATTTCCGTTTAACAGCTGTGCATTTGTTTCAATTACCCAGGCAGCCAGCGAGCTGGTATGATTGATCTGTGTCCAGTTCAGTCCAGTCTTCAGCATTATTGTTTTTGGACACCCTGTAATTAACGCGTGAAATGTTATATATGTTTTTTTTCTGTTTTCGGACAATTGGAATGGCATTTAAATGAGTTTAGTTGCGGGTAGTAATGCAGTTCCTACTCCCTCCTCCCATCTTGTTCTTCCTATGGTCAGCAGCTGTCAATCACAATGATTTATGTCGCGCCGCTCTCGCTGTGCATTTTGACTACAGTTGTCGGTATAAGTATTTTAACATAAATATTTGTGTAATATCTTTAAAATAAGTAATCGGAAAACTTTTAATATATTACGGAAAGATGGTAGATTGTTGAAAATAGCAGCCAATATGTACAGATATATTGATAAATTTATAGAGTTAAGGTAATTTTGAGACATAGTCGATGGTCACACTGAAAATAAGATTTGATGACGCGACAAAGGGTAGACAGACAGAGACGAACGAACACAGACTCTTTAAATAAAATAGACAAGACAAACCCGTATTGATATTTTGAATAGTAAGCCGAGTATAAATAGAAACCCGTGTAAATAGTGTGTAAGTACAAGCCCGAAAACGTAAGAAAAAAATGCATTACAGTAGGTCATAATCAGTTACTTTGAACCATTTGGACCTCCATGAACCATGAAACTGAACCAAAATAATTTCTTGATTCGTATCAATTTGCTCTTTGCTAATTCCCATTGTTTTATTGAAAACGCGCTTCTACAACGTTATACGAAAAAAAAAATATTGAAATTCTCAAACTGTCCAAATATATTTCCCTAGGACTGTAGAAAGCGGCGCGGTAATTTATCTTTCCGCAGTTGCAGCAAAAACTCATCAAGCGGCGGCGGCTTCTTTCTTCCATAATCTTGCTACTCCTCCTCCTCCCTCCCCCAACCTCTCATCCTTCACTGGCGCTTATGAATTTTTCATTTGAATTTTATTCCATTTCATTGCTTAATTGTCGCCGCTTTTGATGAATTGTTTGTTTGGATTTGCCGCAACATTTGCGCACTCCCTCCGCCCGCTGCTGGTGCCGATCAGCTCTCTGAGGTGTCTCCAGCTTTCCATCTCCTTCTTCTTGGGGGGGCTTACTGCTGGCAGCTGTTGCCCCTGTAATTTTCATTCGGCCGTGTGTTCGTGACGCAGTTCGCCATCTTGACTTTTTGGCTACCTACTGGAGCCATTTACATTCGTCTGAGTTGTCGGCATTATCATCTGCTCGGCATCTCAATTTACCAATCAAATAACAAATGCGCCGCCAAAAGCTGCTTATTAATGGCGGCAGCGTCCAAACGGTTGAAACGCGGTCCCAAGTCTCTGAACCCATCCATCCAGCTCCATCTGCAAACTTCGTATAATTTCCACGAACTCTCCCATTGTCGATAATAATTGATTTGATTGATGCTTCGACGTCTGGCTGGCTGCTGTTGATGCTGCTGCTGCGGCTCTTTCCATTGTTGATTGGTTCGAACATTCGCCCGATTCCCAGCTACGGTCTCCGTCTCTCTTGACGGTTTGCGGAACGGCAATTATGTGGAGTGCAGAGAGGGCGAACTGCGGTTTGGGAAGACAAAAAAATGGCGTTACAGTTTTTGTGTAAGATGCATAAACTCTATTGGTCGTAGCCTAATGTCAAGCAGGCAAATTCAACAAAGTTCAGCCGGTGCATTTATATCTCTTTTTACATTACATAACTTTGAATTAATCTCGCTCTTAGATAAAGCATCAATAGGTATGTTTTATGGTATAAAAGGTATGTATAATTTCTAGCAATTTTGTTCAATTTTCGCATTAAATAACAGCACTCCCCACTATTATTATTAAAGGCATGACAAAAGTTGTGTTCCTTAAGGAAAAACCGAAAAGTATGCATGGCTGCAACTGACACTGCCAAGACTTAATGAACATGTGAACGCTGCAGGGTACTTTTTTTTGGTCATAACTTGACCATCAATTATCTGATCTCTACTAAACTTTCTGAACCGAAACCCAAAACTACTAAGTTTTTCATATCCACAACAATAAAATCAGTACCGTTTCAATATTTTTAAAAATTTTATTTTCAAAAATTTAATTATTTAGTGGAGTTTAACACTAGGAAAATCCATGTTGATGCAACCTATGGTCACTTTTAATGAACTTACTCCTTATAGCCGCGCGATTAGCCTTAGTGCAACAACAACGTAGTATGTGTTTTCTCTACTTTTTCTCCTCAATCCACACTGGCAGGAATTCCCAAAATTTTCTCATAAATTATAATTTGGAACATTTACTAGTAGTGGCACATATAGGAAACAAGCAAAATTTTTTTAACATGTATTTAATGGACACTATTGCATCTTTAGTTGCGAGCAGCAACGAATAGCTCTCCACTGTTACTCCACGAAACAAGTGACATTTAGGTTAGATTCCGCTTATTTCCCGATACTAACATCGGTTTTGCTACATTTTGGCATTTTAAAACATTAATTGCTCTACATATTTGTAGTTGCTTTTATTATAATAATAATTATAGAAGGTCGTGCCATGACACCAGAGACACCAAAACAATTTTTGTTGAAAAAAAACTCATTCCAGGGGTGCACAAAAAATTTTTTAAGCTTGCAATTAGAGTTCATGTTTCTATATCCTTTCGGAGCAATTAAGCTTTTTATACACTTGAAAAGTGTATTATAATTTTGCCCAGAAGTTTGCAACGCATAGAAGGAATCATCTCCGACCACATAAAAGTACATATATTCTTGATCAGCATGACGAGCTGAGTCGATAAAGCTTTGTCCGTCCGTCTGTCCGTCTGTCTGTTTCTACGCAAAAAAGTCCCTCAGTTTTGGAGCTATCGAGCTGAAACTTTGCACAGAGTCTTCTTTTTACTGCACGCTGCTAATATGTCAAAACCGACCGGATTATTACTTCTTGTAGCTGCCATACAAATGTTCGTTCGGAAAATGGATTTTAGTAAGAAAAACGGTTTTATTCTCAATATTACTGCTCTCAAACACGGTCATGGGTAAAATCTAATGTTTTTAAGCTGATCTGCGAAGTTTGGTCGAAGTCGCTAACCGTTGAGACAAGCTATTTCAAGTGTATCAAAACTTCGGTACAGACGAAGTTAGCTTTGCCTTTCTCGTTTTACAATATTTCCAAAATTATTTTTTGAATTTATGCCAAAATGGCAATTCCGACCAGTTTACAAGCGCAGGTTTGTTGTTGGCTGCCAATGATTTCGTTGTAGTCTTTCGCGGGTATAGCCCTTACGCATAGCAATAAGCGTAGTGCAATGTCGGATCGTCAAATTTAAATAAGAACGAGAAAGGCAAAGCTAACTTCGTCTGTGCCGAAGTTCTAATACTTCTGAAAAAGCTTGTTTCAACGGTTAACGACTTTGACCAAACTTGGCAGATCAGCTTAAAAACATTCAATATTACCCATTACAGTTTTTCTCACTAAAACCCATTTTCCGACCACACATTTCTATGGCAGCTACAAGAAGTAGTCATCCGATCCGGTCGGTTCCGACATATTTGCAGAGTGTAGTCAAAAGAAGACTCTGTGCTAAGTTTCAACTCGATAGCTTCAAAACTGAGGGACTAGTTCGCGTAGAAACAGACAGACGGACGGACAGACGGACGGACAAAGCCTAATCGACTCAGCTCGTCGTCCTGATCAAGAATATGATTACTTTCAGCTATTGTCCCGCCCGAAACTTCTTTTCTCTTGACAATTTAACTAGAAATATTTATAATGCATCCGGCATCACTTAGAATTAAATTAGATCTTTATGAATAACAAGTGAGAAAGTCGGTCAAGCCCGACTATAACATACTCTGTACCTGGAGAAGGAACTGAATGCACTGCAGCTTCTGCAGCTTTCTCTCTCTCTCTCCCTCTCTCTCTCTCTCTCTCTTCCTCTCCCTTTATCTCTAACATTGTGGGGCGTTGGTTGTGATGGGTGGGAGGGGGGTGGTGGGGGTGATTGACTTATTTGCTCATAACTTGAGAACCGCTCATCCGATCTTTAACATTTCTTCTGAAATATTGCTAATGACTAACTATCTCTTGAAGGCACGAATCATCTATCTACAAAACTGTGGGAGATATGACATTTTTTCAAAATTGCGGGGGCGGGAGGGGGCGTGGCAAAAATTGAAAATAAACTTGATCTGTCTGCAAGTATAAGAAACAATTGTCCCATACATGCCAAACCTCTATATCTTACCATCTTTGAGATCTGTTTGTTCATACGGACGGACGGACGGACAGACAGACGGACATGGCTATATCGACTCGGCTGTTGATGCTGATCAAGAATATATATACTTTATAGGGTCGGAAATGATTCCTTCTCCATGTTACATACTTTTGCACAAACTTAATATACTCTATGTACCTTCGGTACAGAGTATAAAAACTGAAAAAATTATGAAGGTATAAAACCAAAATTTTTCTAAAGTAATGGGGTAAGCGAACAGAAAGGTAATCATCTGACTTAGGGATTTTTCGGTCAAATCGTACATGCGGAAAATCAATAGGTAGGGCGGGTTAAGAGTACGGCTGACAGAACATCAAGTCAGCACACAATAAAACAAGAGTTAGGGTAGTTGTTGCTGTCTCATACATTTTCTTTTCACTCTCTTCTACAATTCTAATGAACTCTAATTTTTGGTTTTAAAACTATAAAGGCAAAAAGGGATTTTTATCTATATGTGTTATGGGCGTTGTGGCATACGAGAGTCATTTTTAATCATTATTTTTGAGTTTTATTTTTTTGTTCAGAAATAATTATTATTATTTAAGTTTTATTAAATTATTCAAAACTAATGATTACACTAGTTTACAGCATTTCCGATCCCGACCATTTGACAGTCATTTCATATGTAAATCCCTTCGCTTAGTCCAAAAATGCAGTCCAAATATTTTTTAGTGGGGCCTATTTTAAGAAATCGCGAAAAAGCTAGATTTTAGATTTATATATAAGGTGTTCACCAGCCCTCGAAAAAAAGTAAATGGTAAATTTACCCCACATGAGCTAGTGAGCGCCCCTTGTGATTTACCCTAGTAATTGTTGTGTAAACCAGCTGTTTTTAACAGGCTACGCATTTTGCCCTTAATATTTACAAAGGATTTCAGACGCCTCAGTGGCGTAGAGCATAACTCATAAACAGGAAACCGCGTGTTCGAACCATGCAAGTTGAATTTTTTTTTTTATATTATCGTTTGTAGTTGAACACCTTTTCAGACCTCGGCTAAATTTTTGGTACTTAAAAATAAAAGAAAAAAAAAGATTACAGATGACCGGGATTCGAACCGGAATATCAAAAAATACAAGGGGATAATCATATCCACTCAGCCAACGCCTAGACAGAAAAAGTGTATCTAAATTTCTATATCAGATAAGCACGATACCAAGTATTTTTAGCCAACACTTTGAACACTTCAAGTTTTTACACTTTTACGAGCGATTTTATAAACATACCCCAGGGCAACAAAAAGTTGGGAATTTTTTTTCTATGTGATTTGTTGTTGTGTCGTAAACTTTTGAAGTTTACGCTTTTTGATTTACGCTTTTACGAAACTGGTGAACACCCTAATAGATTTATATCTTCAGTATCAATTTATTCATTATGAAATGGTAATGCTTTCTTGGAAGGTAATTGAATGCCCTATCACTCATTCATACACCACTTCATAATCTAGAAGTTATTGGTATTTAAGTAAAAAATTGAAGGTTTCAAGTTCATGCAAATTGACTTAGTTTGATTGTTTATTTGTTCGTCGTAGGATAGTTAACGTTCAAACTATTCTATTTAAGGGCTACTATGACCTGCCAAATTTATTTTGTACCTGGTTAAGTTCTTTTGTGATTGAAAATGAGTGCACATTTTTCTAAAGGTACTTTTTTCAGCTTTTCCGCGATTTCTCGAAAAAGGACCCACTAAAAAATCCTGATATAGATTTTTGGACTCAGCGGGAGGACTTACATAAGAAATTGCTACCAAACATTCGGGATCGCAAAATTTTTATTATTTTGTAAACTAGTGTTATCATAAAAATAAATAGTAAAAAGTAAAAATTTAAAAATCTTGGTGGATTTGCAGAGATTGTACAAAAATAAGACTTTTGGTGTAAATAATTTTTTTCTAGGTCCATTATAAGTGCGTGATTTTTTTACTTTAAAAAATAAAATAATCATTATTATATGTATATGTATATGTATAAAATCACACTTTTCTTCCTCGCCAATTGAGAAAACTTCATGAAGTGTACTTCATCGTGTAAATCTCGTCTTAGTCGCTTATCCATAGATTTATTTTGGGAGATTTCACCGTACAAATCGACTTTGGGACCAAAGTTCATTGTTAACAAATAAACACATTGTTTTCTATGTTTGCCTATGCTTGCTTAAGCTCACAACCTCACACTTCTAAGGCAACAGTCTTACCATTTGCACCACCGGGTTTTTTGCATGCTGAAAGCTAAACAAATGACTGGGTTCTTTAGTGTGGTTTGACGCACCGTCACAATTTTTTTAGTTACTAAGACTAGAGACTTAATGAACAATTTGGTATAAGAATAAAGTATGTTGCTCCAGATTCCCCCTTATTAACATTTTCAAGCCCCAATTTGGCTAATAAGATTTAGCCAAATTTATTATGAGGGTGCATTTAACCTTTGGATTACGCTAAAAATCAGTTTTTCCCCCAAAACTCCAGTCTTGTTAACAAATTAGGCCAGAAAACAAAAAGCAAAAGGTTAAAGGGGTAAATTTGCATGCTCATCGTGGATCAGATAACCATCGACATGGTCCGATCTGACCTCAAGGCTCTTTCTTTCTCTCTCTCTCTCTCTCTCTCTCTCTGAGGGGGAACCAACAAGTGTAAAACGTTTGCAGGCAAATTGAGTTAATCGCAAAACAACATCATGAGGATGCCATGAATGCAGAGAGGGGGGAATGGGAATGGAAATGGTTGAGATGATCAGTAAGCGGCGTTGGAGTGGCTTAGTTTTCACACAAGCAAAGAGGCGCCGACGCAAAATTCCACTTAAATTCAAGTTTGCCATATGAAACTTTCAAAACACAAAAAATCAAGCGAAATTAATCTTCATTGGAAGCAATCGACAGGAGTGGAAGGGAGAAGAAAAATTAGCGCAAATGATTGACAGCCTAAATGAGAATTTAATGGTAAACTGTTGTTTCTTCTTGGTTTTATTTTTGTTTTTGCAGTCAAAGGAGGTTCGCTATAATTTGCCCAGAAATAACCCTGAGAGAGGGAGAGATCGGAGCTGTAAAAGTAAAAGCAAAAATTGATACAAAATTGATGTGGCAGCAACGATTTTCGTCTGAATTGGGGATACCGTTATACTTAAAGCTACACTCAAAAAAAGTAATCAAGTGTAAATGGTGATAGTTGGTTTTTTTTTCAATCCCGATAGTGCTCACTATCGATGTTTTCACAACACTAGTATATAGCATAGAAACAGACGGACGGACGGATATATGAACGAACAGACAGACGGGCATGGTTATATCAACTCAGTGTTATAGCCATCTTAACCAAACTTGGCACGAAGATTTTAAGTATGAATACACTGAATATTCTGTCCATACAAACTGAGTTTCAAGCCAATCGGATGAACAATTTGTATTTTTATATTTATTTATATAACATCCTAACGCTACAAGTCAGGGGAGACTTATAAATTATCGCGTTGGGATTCCCAAGCATTCATAGCAATTCTGTCATGAGGCAACCTTTGCCAACACACTAAGGACAGGCGCAGACAGCTGATGATTGAATTGGTATTCATGAAATAGCGTTATACTGTCAACCAGCCTCCTTTGTAGTGTTGTGCGCGTCTTGTTTTAGAAAAGTTGTCTACAATATCCATAACTTAATGACCTAGAGCCTGCCTAAAAAAGTTCTACGTTAGTCACGAAAGTTAAAGTAGTTCATTTAAAATTTAAAAATTTCAGGGCAAGAATCTTAAAATAACTAAAATCTATGATTCTAGACAAGAAGGTTATTCTCTCCAACAAAAGGACAGAATTCACAAAGTTACAGAACAAATAAATCTAAAAGAAATTAATTTAAAACAAATCAAGATAAATTAACCTAAATTTAATTTAATAACTAACTCTTTCCCTTTCTTTCTCTACTACTTTTTGCAGGTGTGCTTTTAGTTTTAATTTAAGCTGTGTGGCATTTACTATGGTTTTAAATAATGGATTAGGATTATTCCAACTGCGAACAGCTTTTATAAATAAATGTCTCTCAGAACTAGCTAGCTTGTATCTCGGGCAGACTATATTATTCGTTCTTCTTGACGTACAAAATTTCAACATCTCATAAAGATAATTAACATGATGACGTTGAGAAGTACACAAAGCTCCGTCAAAATAGGAAAGAACCTTTCCGAACCATTTGATACCAAGAGAGGTTCAAGGCAGGGCGATACCTTATCGTGTGACTTCTTCAATCTACTGATGGAATATATACTGCGCCGGTGCCCACATGCCAACAGAACGGGCGCCTTTATTTAAAAAGATCTAATGCTACTCGCATATGCCTATGATATCGACATCATCGGCAAAAACGAACGGGTAGGCAGGGCGTTTTCAGAGATTGAGAGGCAGTCAGAACTGATGGGCTTAGCGGTAAATGAGGACAAGACGAAATACCTTGCATCCGCGGACAAAAATCCTTGCGTCTTGGACAATTTGTTACAATGGGAGAATACAACTTTAAAGTTGTTGAGGGATTTTGTTTACCTCGGAACGACGATAACCAGCGACAACAACATCAGTCTGGAAATCCGACGAAGGATCACTCTTGCAAACCGATGCTTCTACGGGCTAAGTAGAGAGCTCAAGAGCAGAGACCTCAAGCGAAGAACAAAATTAGCCCTATACAAGTCGCTTATCATCCCAGTCCTGCAATACGGCGCAGAAGCATGGACAATGACAGCAGCGGATGAAGCGGCGATTGGCGTGTTTGAACGAAAGATTCTTCGGAGGATTTATGGACCTTTAAAAGTTGGCGATGTTTTCCGCATTCGAAATAATGACGAACTGTATGAGCTCTATGGGGACACCTGTCTGGTCAAGCGCATAAAGCAACAGCGGCTGCGCTGGTTAGGACATGTCACCAGGAAGGACGAAGAAGCCCCAGTAAGGAAAGCTTATTATTCGAAGGCGGCTGACTACGGAGGAAGAGGCAGGCGGGGGAGACCTCGACTAAGATGGGATGACCAGGTTCGGGCAGACATTGCCAAGCTTGGTGTGACCAACTGGTCCCAGCTCGCACGGAGCAGAAGCGACTGGCGGACATTGATGGCAGCGGCCGAGACCGTCGAACGGTTGTGATGCATGCATCGGGCCAATCAAGAAGAAGAAGAAGATACAGATAATTAGGTTCGTTGGAGAAAATTATTTTTTGTAGCATTATCAAAGCTCGAAGGGTTGTCCAGGATTGGAAAGAGAGATCGAAGATTTTTATTGCAACGTCAGATATTTTATCAAAGCGGTTACGATCAAATATGTATCTTGCAATATTATTAAACGCTACTTTGAGTTAGTGCTGGCTTCTTGCGTCACTGTTACCTATGACTTCAATGCCATAAAGTAGTCAGTAATATGATCGTTCCAAGTCAATCTTTGGTTAAAAATGAAGCCTAAGTTGCTTGCCCGCGTTACATAATCAATGGGCGAATTGTCAATTACAAGTTTTGGCAAGCCATTAGTATCAATAATTTTGTTACCTATTAACAAACATTTTGATTTGACTGGATTCAGGCAAAGACCATTTCATTTAGCCCAATCATTGACTTTTAAAAGATCACTGTTACATACTAAGACACATTCGACAAACTTGGACATAAGACGACTGACAGGTAATTGCACATTATCGGCATACATATGTAATTCACAGTCAGACAGGACAGATGGCAAGTCATTAACATAAACAGAAAATAGAAGCGGAATAGTTTTTTGCATGCAGAATTTTTCGGAAAGAAACTCCTGTCCAAATTTCAGCTTTCTATCTCTTAGCGTTCAGGCTGTGCGATGATTGCCAATCAGTCAGTGAATCAGGACACACTCTTTTATATTTATAGAGCTTTGAAATGTGCTCTTATTTGCAAGACAAACAAATTCAAAGTGTATGGTAAACGAACAGCTGACTTCCAGTGCTTCAAATTCAATTGTACTAATATGATTTTTAACTGCCCTAAATAACACTAGTTTACAAAAATAAAAAAATAAATGACCCATATCAACTGAAATATTTTTTTAGTGTAGTTTGGAATGGTGATCTCAAAAAATCAATGTCATAAATTTTTTCATGGCTCCGTTTTGAACAAAATATATTTATTTTTTCCATTTTTTTTGGTAGTAGCTCTTATATTTTAAGCCATATCTAAGTTCATAATTATCAGATAGAGTCGAGCAATATATGAATCGAAAGGTAATTCAGTTGCCATTTATCGCGTAGTTCATTGTTTTAAAATCGGTTAAGAATTTTGGATTCAACGACCAAATATATTTCAAACGAGAGCGTAAGTTTAAGTCGGCTCTAACCGACTTCGATATACCCGTTACTCCTTAGTGTGACCATCCGGTTTACTTTTTATACCCTGTACCCATTAAAAATGGGTAAAAGGGGATCATGAAGTTTTGCAAATGTATATAACAGGAGAAGAAACATTTCGACCTATAAAGTATATATATTCTTGATCAGCATCAACAGCCGAGTCGATTTAGGCATGTCCGTCTGTCCGTCTGCATCGTCGTTGTCTGTATGAACGCGTCGATCTCAGAATGGTAAAAGATAGAGATTTGATATGAATGGGACAAATCTGCACGCAGATCAATTGTTTCAAATTTTAGTCTTCAACAGTTTTAAAGATAGACGATTCGTGCTTTTAGAGATAGTTAGTAATTAGCAAAATGAATCGACTTGAATGACAATCGACTTTGGCAAATCGATTCATTTTGCTAATTACTAACTATCTCTAGCAGGTACGAATCCTCTATCTTTAAAACTGTAGGAGATATAACTTTTTTCCAAATTGCGGGGGCGGGAGGGGGCGTGTCCAAAATTTGAAACAAACTTGATCTGCGTGCAGATAAAAGAAGCATTTGTCCCATACATGTGAAACCTCTATCTCTTACCATCTCTGAGATCTAGGTGTTCATACAGACGGACGGACGGACGGACG
This sequence comes from Lordiphosa stackelbergi, assembly GCA_018904235.1. Taxonomy (NCBI): domain Eukaryota; kingdom Metazoa; phylum Arthropoda; class Insecta; order Diptera; family Drosophilidae; genus Lordiphosa; species Lordiphosa stackelbergi. Next base: position 14,008 of record JAEIFU010000213.1, on the reverse strand, counting down.
GACAGACGGACAAGGCTAAATCGACTCGGCTGTTGATGCTGATCAAGAATATATATACTTTATAACGTCGGAAATGATTCCTTCTGCCTGTTACATACATTTGCACGACTTTAGTATACCCTTTATACTCTACGAGTAACGGGTATAAAAACGTAAATTTTTTGCTCGAAAATGCAAGAAATTAAATTTTAAACGCCTCGGAAAAATATAAAAAATCCAAAAAAATTATTTTTAAGTTCTTTACTTAAGAATCATACTTTTTCGAAGACAATAAGGTATTGGTGAGGAAAATCGTGTCACACGTACCGTATATGGATCAAATTGAGTAGAGGAAATAACAGTCAAATTTAAGTATTTTATGTGTTCACAAAAAGTAAACTTGTATTTTTCTTCGTCTTTTGGCCAATTTATAAAGTGAGCGAAAAGACAGAACAAAAATTATAATCAAGAACGGAACAAAAGTCGAAGCAAACGAAAATTTATTTTCAAATAATCACGAAAATACCACATTTTTTTGCACTAAATTGCTCACAGCTCCTGTGTTTTTGTTCATAGATTTCGATAATCGTTATCTGGATTTCTTTCTGTCGTAGAAATACGATTGTTAAGTAGAAAAAATAAAAATATTTTTTTGGAACTTTTAATGTTTTGTTCAGGCTCGCGTTTTCGAGCAAAAAATTGATTTTTATACCCGTTACTCGAAGAGTAAAAAGGGTATACTAAAGTTGTGCAAATGTATGTAACAGGCAGAAGGAATCATTTCCGACCATATAAAGTATATATATTCTTGATCAGCATCAACAGCCGAGTCGATTTAGCCTTGTCCGTCCGTCCGTCCGTCCATCCGTCCGTCCGTCTGTCTGTATGAACACCTAGATCTCAGAGATTGTAAGAGATAGAGGTTTGGCATGTATGGGACAAATGCTTCTTTTATCTGCACGGAGATCAAGTTTGTTTCAAATTTTGGCCACGTCCCCTCCCGCCCCCGCATTTTGGAAAAAAGTTATATCTCCTACAGTTTTAAAGATACCTTCAGAGATTCGTACCTTCTAGAGTAATTACAAACAAACAACAAAATAACAAAATGAATCGATTTGCCGAAAGAATGATAAAGATCGGATGAACGGTTCTCACGTTATGAGCAAAAAAGTGAACCAAGCCCCCCGCTACCACCCCTCCCACCCCACCTAAAAATGTTGCATACTTTTCGGATGGTCACACTAAGGAACGCGGGAACACTATTAAACTTGTTTTTTTCATGAGTAACGGGTATATCGAAGTCGGTTGGAGCCGACTTTAACTTACGCTCTCGTTTTTATATATTTTTGTTTATCATATTCCATCTACTGAACTGATTTAAAAACAATGTAATACGCGACTACTCGTTGGTAACAACCTTTCGATTCGTATCTTGCTTGACTTTATCTGACAATTATGAAGTAAGAAAAAAATAAATCTTATTTCCAAAACGGAGCCATGAAAAAATTTTTGAAATCGATTTTTGAGATCACCATTCCAAACTACACTAAAAAAATTTTCAGTAGAAATGGGTCTTTTTGAATGTAAACTAGTGTAATTCCGTAACTCAACTGGGGGTCGTGAATACCCTTTGCATAAAGCTAGGTACTGAGACACTCGAAATTTTGTCGGAGCTGAAATTATTTGATAATTGCATGAGCCGCTACGACAATGTAGTGTGACCAGACAACAGTAAAAAATTCAACTGTTGTTTGTTTAAGAAATTGGCGGGCTAATTAAAATAAAATAAAATAAAATAAAATAAAAGAGTTTATAAAATTGATAAAGGAAGTCACTGGGGAAATTTAGATGTCTTAGGCAATGCCAAGGTAAATTTCATGGATATAAGCAGTGTCCTTTATTATTGTATTGGCCTGCGTCAGCAGAACTTGACCACTGAGACATACTGCTGTTACAGGGAAAATTCATAGGCACAGCCAGCTGCATGGACTATATGATCATAATCGCCGTAGTTAGGTGAACACATAGGTAACAACGGGAGCGGCGGGAGCAAAGGATACTACCACAGTAAGCCAGAGGAACCACTTCTATAATGAGCTATGGAGACTGCAATGGCTTAGGGCCGATTGGCCATGGGCTGTGGAGGCTACGGAGGTTTGGACTTCTGTGGTGTGCATACATTGGTCATTTGGCACACCAACAATATCAACGGGCAAGCCTCCGAAAAAGATTCTCCGCCACAAGTGATGCAGCTGCCAGTATCGGAATGCATTTTATTCACCAGATACCCTAGAAATGGTTGCACCTACTTTGATCAGCTCCACTTGTTTGTCCACCTCGCAGCTCTCCAAATAATTATATTTTTGTTTTTCAGTCTTCTTTGCTTTAACATTTTTCATTGCGTGCTCAATTTTCAAAGGTACCTCTGACATATATCAAACAAGTTTCATAATTTCCAAACCCCCTTCGACAAATGTTTAGCTGTTTTTGAGAAATCGAGTTGGCAGGTCCATGTTTATTGTCGAAGCGAATTGTAGGGTCTAGTACTGTTAGGGTGTCAAAAAAATTAATTTGCCAAAATTTTGGGGACCCGTTCCGTGTACGGGCCCGAAATGAATGTTTCGGTTAAAGGTTCCATTTCGGTTTTCAATAATTTCGGTTTCGTTTCGATACGGTACCCGCATTTTTATTTCGGTATACCGGTACGTACCGGTGTATCGATATAATTAATAGTTGTTTTTAATACTGAAAAATACTAAATTCTGAGATGAATCTAAACATTTTATTCCTGTTTATTAAAACGAATCAAAATTCAACACAAAATAAATAATTTCACATTTAAAGTAAAATTATATATCCTTCATATTTCGTATTTTTTTACCTAGTTAACAGTAAGATCTAATGATTACATTATACGCTCATAAATATTATATTATGTATTATTAGTTTTCGAATTTAACTTCGAATTTTATACGTCCACTATATAGCATTCTTGTGATTTGCTCGCAGTGACATAATTGCATTAAATGTGGTTGAGTCCATGCGGATTCATTATATATTTAACGCCAGTGAATAGGCGTTCCACGCTAACCTGCGTAGCTGGAACAGAAAAAACGACTATTCATAGTTTTTTGAAATCGCACACAATTCTGGGAACTTTGTAGAGGATTATTACCAAGAATCAAAATCAATATGCCTTAACTTCGTCGGCACATTCAAATGAACCACAATTTGAACTGCAGTTCATTAAACAGTGATTGATCAGCAAACGACAAAATTTGTGCAAAAATATTATGTGAAAGATCGATACATGTATTTTTTTGCTCAGTAATTAGCGTTACGTTAGACCTAGGGTCCAAAAATATTGCACATAGAAAAGCTTTGTTTTCAAAAAGGGATTTCTCTCGATTTTCTATTTCCTGAAAAAAACGATTTCGCAAGAGAGAACGAATTTTTTGATATTTCCAATTTTCGGCATTAATTTAGTTGTGTCCGCCTCCGCTGATTCAAATATGCGCACAAATTCGCGTACTGAGTCCCACACTTTCCGATTCAGAAGAAAGTCCTTATCTGCAGCCGCAAAAGAGAGAGAGAGGAGCAAGAGTTGAAGATGTCTTCCGCCAGCAATTATTTTGGTATCCTGTAGGTTGAGCTCCAACGCTTGGGGCAATCGAAGGGTGCTTAAATGTTATGACTCCTAAAAAGTTGATAGAAAATCTGGCTTCGTGTAAAGGTAGTTTTATGATTGCTTATTTGCATTAAAAATTTCTGACTAAAACTACGATGTGCTCTGCACAGGTAAAAAACCGAAACTGCACCGGTACCAACGTTTCGGTTTCGTTCCGGTTATATCGGTACCAATAATAACGGTAAACGGTTTTCGTTCCAAAAAAAAATTTGTTTCGATTCCGGTTCCGGTACGCTGATTTGAAAACGGTTTATTTCGGTTAACGGTTCCGGTTTCGGTTCCTGTGTTATGCCCTGCTTACAATACCAAATATTTCGTAAATGTTAGAGGCTGCTCTACTACAACGATTTGTTTATTTTGCTGGTCTTCAAATGCACACTTACAGCAAATACATTGTGACCTATTTTATTGAAATCTTTCAAAAATAACAGAAATTATTGATATTTAGGTTAAATAAAGTAATTTATACACAAACAGACATACGGCCCACTTCTGAATTCACAGTGGGTTTCACGTGTAGTTTGTCTTGAGGTGGAGATGCTCAATATCTTAGGAATTCCGATTTTCTTCAAGCCTGATCTAATCTAAAATTGGCTATACAGCCCCAAAGGGGTCAAGTCAAGCTTCTTCAATCCCTTTGGCGTGTGTGCTTATAATTTTTCGCACAAGAAAAAGGGACTTACAGTTTAACGCCGAATCGGCAAAGTTTTCGAGAAGCTTTTTCATGGCTAGCTCTTCACAGCTGGCGCCAATAGCTGGTGAAGGTTACTGGATGTGGAGTTAAAGCTATTTTCTAAAGAAAGAAAACAAGAAGAACCCACGACCTCCTGCACAGCAGGCCAACACCCTAAACGCTGAACTACTCATGAGTCGAATCTTTTAAGGTTCGAGTCTTGCGAAATTCGTGAAAATTCATAAATGTATTAGTATTCAAAACTTTGGTTTTCGAGACTTTTCTATAGAGTTTCAGCGGTTCCCATCTAGAACTCTCACAATAATTTTTCTCTGAGTGTATTGCATATTCAAAATATAACGTATCTTTGCATTTGAAATGCTTTATTTGCATTTGGATGCGACGAAAGTTCTCCCTGCTTCTGCCTGGCCAGAAGTGCATTTTTGCACGCAATCCTGGCACCTACCGCGACATTGGCATGGAGTCCGGCTGACTGACGTCACTTGGCAGGCAGACAATTTATGCGCCTGCCTTGCCCCACCCCCCGTCGGCCGTTGGGTTATCGATACCCTGGTGCTGGTGCTCCAGTACTGGTACTGGCGCTGGTTCCCATGTGCGTGTCATCAAGTTGGTCTAAAGTGACAGTCGCGATTTAATGGCACACAGTCCGAGGCGAAGGCGGTGGTTACAAATTAATATGGAACCGGGCCAGAAGGGCTACAGCTTGGACAACAGGCTTTCGGGCAATGAATAATCAATCGATTCCAGTTCAATTAGCACCTTTTAGTGTTCAAAATGGCGCGCCCTATCCCAATCCCACACAATTCCGAACGGCCCACTGGTCCTCCTAGAGCTGTCAATTTCACTGTCAGCGTTTGTCAAAAGTTAAGTGCAGCTGGGAAACGGCGACGTTCAATGTCAGGTCTAAAACACATAACTGCAAATTATTTGCCATTGTAAGTCGGTTGTGGTTTTGCCTCGATTGCCGCAACCTTCACATAGAAAATCTCTCAACAAGAAAATTACACACACACAGCAGGGACACCATGTGGGGGCGTGTTAGTTGGAGGGAACTTTGACAATAAGTAGGGATTAGTCCGTCTGCCGCACAGGAACCAATTAAGAGTCCACTAAAAAATTTTTGATGGGTTATGAGACTCGAAATTTGAGTCTAATTATTAATAACGAAAATTGAGGTAACATGGAATAGGTCGTTGTGGTTTCCGTTGAAGAACAGATGGGCCGCCACGTCAATCAACCTGGATGCTTCGCTCTTTGTTTTTGATATTTACATAACGAATTTGAAATGAATAAACCCAGACATGCTCATGCCCAGTTTTCATTAAGAGGCGTGGTGTGGCGCCAATAATCAGTTTGAATTATGCGCACTAACTCTCCACCTCTCAACACCAGCCCACACACCCCAACCCGCTCTTCAGTCTGCCTCGATTGGCAGACAAATTTTTAATTAGCGCTTTGACTAAGCGAGGTTTTAACTAAATCATAAAACGGGTTACGATGTATTAGGATATCCCCTAACAAGATAAATGTCAGGTGTTTTGATTTGTAAATACATCTTAGATCAGCGGTGTTAGAAACTTATTCCTTCGGGTAAAGCGAGTATTAAAATAGGACACTTGATACCTTTTAATAATAATAACCTACATTAGTTCGAACATCTGCAACAAAATACTATTCATTTTTCACCCGAATTCTTCTAAATTTAATCCCTGTAGGGCACCTGCGTTGGTTAACTAAGCCGTTGCCATTGGCTTGTGCTTTAATTGCAATTAATTATAAAAGTAATCCATCAAAAGCAAACATTGCCTAGTCCATGCACCAACTCTGGGAGTGTGAGTTTTCAAGCATCGTCTGCCATTCGAAGCGACGGCGGCGGCTTCTTTTTGGCCAAAACTTTGGCTTGGCCCAAACACGCGAATGTCGTATAAGCAATTTTTTATGCTCCTAACTATAATGCAAAATGCAAATTAGTGGAACAAACACCAAAAAAAATTTAATAAACAAAAAGAAAGGAAATAAAATGCACTATAAGTCATTCGGAATAAGCACTTACATCATAAAGGGCTATTTTAAATGCATTTCGAGGAGAGATAAGGAAATGAATTGCAATATAAATTTTGGATGAATATCAGTCGCATTCACTATACAAACCTTAATTAGTCGTAGTTAGTAATTAATAGTTAGTAAAATACTAAAATTAAATCAAATAAAACTCGAGTGCTTCATTAAAAATTGTACTTAGGAGCACATTTCTGAGGGCTGAGTCAGTTTGAAACGGAATGATGAAATAAGAAGTGGATATCAAGACGACGATATTAAAAAGAGAAAGTTAAGAAATGGATATATGGACGAGTACTGAAGAATAAAACTATAATTACAAAATTTTGAAATGAAAATATACCAAATTAATATGTTAAATATTTACAATCGATTTTTATACACTTGAAAAGTGCACCCAGAGAAATCTAGTACGAATCGGCGAAACAGAAATCGGCTTCATTTTAGATTTTTTCTTCTTGATATTTTTAGGGCGAAAACTGCTTGCTTAGGAGAAGACAAGTAATCTTGACTTCGAAAGTCTAAGAAATTCGTGCTTGATTTCAGTATATTTCAGTATTAAGCTTTGTCCGTCCGTCCGTCCGTCCGTCTGTCCGTTTTTAGGCGAACTAATCCCTCAGTTTTGGAGCTATTGAGCTGAAAATTTGCACAATCTTCTTTTGACTGCACGCTGCAGATATGTCGGAACCGACCGGATCGGATGACTACTTTTGCAGCTGCCATAGAAATGTTCGTTCGGAAAATGGGTTTTAGTGAGAAAAACTGTTTTGTTCTCATTACTACCGCTCTCAAACGCGGTAAACTGAATGTTTTGAAGATGATTTGTGAAGTTTTGTCGAAGTTGCAAGTGTATCAGAACTTCGATACATATCAGTATTCCATTTTTAGAATCATTCTGAAACTATATCTAATCTATCTAATATCAATTAAAGTGAATGATATTATTTTGGATCAGAAAGATGTGATTTACTTGCCAATGAAACTCTCTTTGCCAACGTGCTCTAGTAGACTTCTTTTGATTAACCTTCCCTCCCTTATTAAACGTAGAGTTATGCTTGGAATAGTCTTCATACATTTACTAGTTAATGGTGAAATCGACTCACCTGAGTTGGCAGGCCAAGTTAACCTCACCGTTAACCATCTCTTAAACTGCATCATTATTTTTTTTAATTTTCATAGAAATTTTAAAAGTTACAATGCGTTTTTTACAAAATTTATGAAAAATTTAAGAATTAGAAGAATTTATTATATGGTAACTAAACAAGCAAATGCAAAGCCAGAACTCATGGTTTATGCTCATAAAAGTACAATTTTAATAGTTTTCTTTAAAATGTTGATTTGAAAACTAAGAAAATCGTGGTTGTTGACCATGTCATAAGTAAAAATCGAAATCAATACGGAAAACCCCATTTTTGGGGGGAAATTCGATTTGTGCGACCTCTAAACGTCTTTCGAAATATCTGAAAAATACTTTACTCTATAAGCTTTCAGAAAATGCCGGTGCACCCGTGAAAATATAAAAAAATTTTTTTGGGACACCCTAGTGTAGAGGGGCAAGCATCCCCACTTTACCTCTTTCCTACAAGCCAGAGCTTTTTGAAAAACTTCATGAAGTAGAGAAGAAGACAGAGTATAAAAATGTGGAAGTTATTCAACATTTTTTATTGAGGGGGCGGGGATGGGCGTGGCAAAAATTTGAAACAAACTTGATCTGCGTGCAGGCAATAGGAGTCTTAATGTCAAGTTTGGTGGCTCTAGCTCTTCTAGTCTCTGAGATCTAGGTGTTCATACAGACAGACGGACGGACGGACGGACATGGCTAAATCGACTCGGCTGTTAATGCTGATCAAGAATATATATACTTTATATGGTCGAAAATGATTCCTTCCGCCTGTTACAAACATTTGCACGACTTTAGTATACCCATTTTAAATAAAAAGTGTGTCGGAAAGCTTTCGTAAAATTCCGACAGGCCTCTTACGCTCGGTCGAACTCAGACGAACTAAAATTTCCGTACATACCCATCGGAAAGCTCGTAGCGTCGCTATCTGGACACTCGCAAACAGCTGAGCTTGTAATTTTTCCGACACCTACCGATCGAAATGTCTGTAAACAATTGTGGCGCAAAAAAAAACGATAAAAAAAGATATTTATTCTGAAAACTTTTTCATGAATTTAAATTTATTAAACGAAAGCAGTGTTTACTTTTTAATTCATCATCTTTCAAACTAGAGCATTCGAACTACAAAGCATAAATAAAACTTTATTCAGTTCAAATCTTCGAAACTTAAAAACTTCTGATTTTACCAATCATCGTTAGACAAAGATTTTAGGAAGACGCGTTGAGTTATGTGCTCATCGGTCATTCGGCTTCGGGTGTCAGAAACCACACTTTTTATAGCCGATGCCAATCGTGGCACGGAGCTTCCCGGTGTAATAAGATTTGACAATGCCAAGTCAGAAAGCACTGGGCAAACAACGGTAAATTCCAATAGTACTCCAATAATTTATTCTCCTGTCCTGGTGGTTGTTGAGATATCATGGCAGTATTGTGATCAGCGAAGAGCGATCCTTCAAAAATTACATCTTCAAGATGTCGCACACTTGTATTTAAAGGGAGAACAATATGTTTGCAGCATGAATATAGGCGGGCTGCCACTGTTTGACGATAGTTGCCATGCTGCAATCATGTTATTCTTCACTGTTTTTTAAAAATTAGCTGCATTTCAGACAAGCATATCCATGCTTTTGCGATTAAGTGCGCCTTTATGTTTGTTGAGTTGCCATGGTCCTTGCCAACTTTTGCACAGTCTACAGTTAATAAAACAATTTTTTAAACATTGTTGCCTTATGTCGAGAGCACAAGAAACAGTTATTCGCAGCATTGTGACTGATGGCTAAAACAAAAATATCCCCGAAAAATATCACCCAAAAATATTCGATATACCATATATCGCCTCCGAAAAATATTCGATAATAATATTCTTCATTTTGGGCAAAAATATCGATATTTCGATATATCGATAATATTTTCGACAACCCTAGATTTGACCCACAAAAAGCATTTCGATGCTATTTGTGCCCAATCAGCTGTGGCTGCTGAGATCAAAAAAGAAGGTGAACTGCATTTATAATTACGTTAAATATTGCAAAATATAATAAATACATATTTCAGTGGAGGATTGTAAGAGTGCCTGGAAGTCCCTGCGGTACAGCTACCGCTACTTCCTCCTCCTCCTTTACGGCGGAGTACATCGCCATCCCCATAACTAAGGCATTGCCCCTCAATTCTGCTCTCCATCATCATCTAAATATTCTTCCATTTTCGCTTTTGATAAATTAACACCCAACTGTTGAAACGTAAAGAAAACAACAGCTGATAATGCAATGTGACCGTATCACATTTGGTATTATGCCGCTGAACGTTGGTATTTTTTGCGTTGAGCAGTCACACTGCACCGTTAGTGGCTGCGTCTCTCGGTCGGTTGTGCGTGAGGTGGGCTGCTTTTGTCTGGGGTTCGTGGGTATCAAGCATCGGCTCGGTGTCGTATGGGCCACTTGAACGTACTCGGTCCAAAAATAACGGAGCTAGGACAAATAGAGAGGAAAAAAATGGATTTTCGAATTTAAGACTTTGAAACCCAATAACTACGCTATTTATTGACCGATCCAAAATATCCTAGTTCACACCAGAATTTTATCATTTCTTAACAACACTTTGTTTTTAGTTTTACTTTCAGATAATCCGTTCTCAAAAATTTTTTGAAACAAAGAGACTATGTTAAAAATTTTTATGAACTTTGGAACCATCGGGAATACAACAAATATAGTGCAGGATCAACAACAACAAAAATTTCTAATTTTAATCTAACCGCTTATTTGTTGAATAAAAAAGTCACCTGAGTCAGTTTTATTTCTTGTAAACTCTTAAGCTATGACACCTGAAGGTATACAGTACCCGTATGTGGCCTTAGCCTATATTCGATGAGATATTAATGTTGTTTGTTCAACAGCAATCAAATTTAAAATCTGTTCAAAATTGTTTCTATTTATGTGAAGTATCGTGCAGAACTTAATTTTTCTCATCTGAGTTGAGGCCTTTTTTTATAAGAAAAAAATTTTTTAGTAGCCAATTTAAAACTTGATATCAGACTGCTTCGGGCTATTTTAGAAACATTTCCACAATGCGAAAATTTCATGGAAACAAAACTCATTTTTAATAAACTACCTTTACCTTTAAACTACTTAGTCTATATACAAAGAATCGAATAATTTTTTCGATGGTTGGGCAGTCCTGAAATTGTTATCGATTATCAATGCCAGCTGTTGAGTAAAGTGATTGTTGTGAAAAAATTGGCGTCAACTGTTTGGTAACTTTGTGGACTTGCTCATCGTATTAATTTGCACAATAAGGCTGGAAAATAATGGATAACAAAGACCCAAGAGTGTGGGGGGGGGGAATAAAAATGGAAACATTTATTGAGATACAACTTAAAAAATTTCATTAATGTGTGTGGTTTTGCGTTGTCCACATACAGAGAAAACTCAACCAAAGTGCTCGTCTTCAATGGAGTAGAACTAATTTGGGAGTTCATACTAGTTTACAGCCAAAAAGACCCATTTCTACTGAAATTTTTTTTGGTGTAGTTTGGAATGGTGATCTCAAAAATCGATTTCAAAAATTTTTTCATGGCTCCGTTTTTGAAATATGAATTTTTTTCACTTTTTCGGTAGGTGCTCTTACATTTTAAGCCATATCTGACTTCATAATTGTCAGATAGAGTCAAGCAAGATATGAATCGAAAGGCAATTGAACTGCCAGTAATTGCGTAGAACATTGTTTTTAAATCGGCTTAGTAGTTTGGATACAATAAACCAAAACATTTCAAAAAATTCAATTTTTTACTCAAAAATGCAAGAAATTTCATTTTTAAACGCCTAGAAAAAATATAAAAAAAATCCAAAAAAATTATTTTTATTTTTTCTACTAAAGAATCGCACTTCTACGAAGAAAACCAGATAACGATTATCAAAATCTATGAACAAACACAGGAGCTGTGAGCAATTTAGTGCAAAAAAATGTGGTATTTTCGTGATTATTCAAAAATAAATTTCCGTTTGCTTCGACTTTTGTTCGGTTCTTGATTATAATTTTTGTTCTGGCTTTTCGCTAACTTCATAAAGTGACCAAAAGACGAAGAAAAATACAAGTTTATTTTTTGTGAACACACAATATACCCAAATTTGAATGTTATTTCCTCTACTCAATTTGATCCATATACGGTACGTGTTACACGATTTTCCTCACCAATACCTTATTGTCTTCGTAAAAGTGCGATTCTTAAGTAGAAAAAATAAAAATAATTTTTTTTGATTTTTTTATATTTTTTCTAGGCGTTTAAAAATGAAATTTCTTGCATTTTTTGAGTAAAAAATTGAATTTTTTGAAATGTTTTGGTTTATTGTATCCAAACTACTAAGCCGATTTAAAAACAATGTTCTACGCAATTACTGGCAGTTCAATTGCCTTTCGATTCATATCTTGCTTGACTCTATCTGACAATTATGAAGTCAGATATGGCTTAAAATGTAAGAGCACCTACCGAAAAAGTGAAAAAAATTCATATTTCAAAAACGGAGCCATGAAAAAATTTTTGAAATCGATTTTTGAGATCACCATTCCAAACTACACTACAAAAATATTTCAGTTGAAATGGGTCATTTATTTTTTTATTTTTGTAAACTAGTGTAAAAAAATCGACAAAAATTTTTTCAGGTTGACGTTAATATTTATACCCTTGGAGAGGGTATATTAAAATTGTCCGGATGTTTGTAACGCACAGAAGGAAACATCTCCGACCACATAAAGTATATATATTCTTGATCAGCATGACGAGCTGAGTTGATATAGCCATGTCCGTCTGTCCGTCTGTCCGTCCGTCTGTCCGTCCGTCTGTTTCTATGCTATCTCCTCCGTCAGTTTTAAAGCTATCTCAACCAAACTTTGCACGAAGTCTTTTGGTATAAATACGCTGCACATTTGTCGGAACCGGCCGGATCGGATGACTATAGCATATAGCTGCCATAGGAACGATCGGTTGAAAAAGTAGTTTTAGTGAGAAAAACTTTTTGTTTTCAATGCTATCGCTCCCAACCCCCGTATTTATAAGTTTTCTATGCTTTCACATAATTTCAGCTAAGTTTTATGGGGGGCGTAGAAAATAGCAAGTACAAGCGGGCAACTATATAGTATAGCTGCCATACCAAAGATAGGTCTGAAAAAAAGTCTTAGTAAGAAAAACTTTTTTGTTTTCAATGCTATCGCTCCCACGTTGTACAGATCTATATTATATACTACCACACAATTTTGTCAAGTTTGATTTAAATCGGATGACTATAGCATATAGCTGCCATAGGAACGATCGGTCCAAAATGTAGTTCTAGTGAGAAAAACTTTTTGATGAATATATCGTATTGCCATATAAAAAACTGGCAGCATATATCATGCTCCAGGGTATATAAACTTCGGTACAGCCGAAGTTAGCTTCCCTCTATTTTTTGATGCTAAAAAGCATTTGTGCATAAACTACAATTTAAAAATCTGATTTACAAAATATGATTTAAAAACAAACCCATGACTACATGCGGCTATTGCACTTTAATTATTCATAGTTCGCAGTCCATCAAATGGAATTAATTGAGATAGAGTTAACTAAATTTACTTTTCATACAGAAATTAATAAACTTAAAAAATAAGCTGCATAGAAAAATATGTTAAGATGAACCGGAAAAAATGTAGCCGTTATATCCGAACATTTAACAACAGACATTCTAATTGGCTATCGTTAGGTATGACTACTTTTTTGGAAAGCCAGATTCAGACACACAGCGTTATTTTTTTTGTTAAGAGTTATTTTTAATATTAAGTTTCAAATTACAATGCACTTTTGAAAAATCTAAAACTTTAAGCATAAATAAATATGTTTGCAACTCACTTATACTCACTAAATGTTGTAGTTTGTTTTAACTACTGTATAACCGTAAATTAATTTATTTTAAATTGTTAATTTTTTTATTTTTTTAAATATCTATTTTAAAAAAGTTCCGAAATTTTCTAAATTTTATTATGAGTTTACATTATAGTAAAGATTTGATAATTGCCAATTGGCGACGGCTAAATAGGAGGTATACGCCAATTTAACCCATAAAAATCGCGAAATTAGGAACATTTCATTATGAGTTTAGATTGTCATGACTGCTAAATTTTCGGTTAAATAGAAATTGTAGATCGAACGGTCCAAAAAATCTCAAAGCTATTCATATATGTATGACTTTAGATCGAAAAATCAAACCGGAACCAGACCGGTATATCTACAAAAAAAACCATTAAAAATCAGAACCACAACCGGAACCGGAACCGGAACCGGAACCGGAATTAATATTGTTAGTTCTAAGGGTCCTGGTGTCCGAGACCGATACTTTTGAAGCCGAAAATAACGAAAAGAACCTAATCATTACATCAACTACACTGCAACTCCAACTAGTTTTGGAGGACTTTTACACAATTTGGTTAAATCTAAAGTCTGTCT